>CAIGRP010001717.1:0-12342 GCA_903798385.1 Fraxinus cuspidata
CACGAAATCCACAGAAGTCATAATTTAAAAAAAGTCCATCAAAGTCTTCAAAAGCCTCAATTGAATACACCCCCCTTATAAGTTAGTACCATGGAATTTTTTATAAAAGTTTTTAAAAGTCATAAAAATTTGAATACTTCAATACTCATAGAGACTTTTAAAAAGTTTTAATTGAATACAACATGACTTTTAGAGACTTTTTAAAAATTTATAAAAGTTTCAATTGAATACACCAATATTTTTAGAGAGCCTCCAAAAGTCTACATTGAATATTCCTAAATTTTTTAATTCCAAAAATGTCATTAAAAGTCTCTATTGAATACACTTCCATTAAATAATCTTAATTGAATTTTTTACTTATAGGTAACTTTTTATATTTTATAAGTGATTTTTTGTCTTATTAGTAGTATTTTTATTTTATAACAAACTTTTTTTACATAAAACTGATTTTTTACTTATAAATAATTTTTAAATTATAATGTAATTTTTCTTATCTTATAATTAATATTTTACTTATAAGTATTTTCAATTATAATGTAATTTTTTAGTTAATATATTTTTATTTATAAGTTAGTTTTGAATCAAATATGTTGGTTGGAAATAATTATTTTATAAGAATAAAATTAGAATAGAATAAGAAGGGTCAAAACTTGCCGATTTGGTGGGTTAAGAGAATTGGTCTTACACTAAACCGGTTTTGGATGTTCTCAAAAGAATTAGCAAGCATTGATTTTCCAACTCCCCATAAACGGCGCCACCCAAAATCGGTGAAAAAAAAACTCCTAAGCAGGCCTAAAGGTTTTAAATTAGAATATTGCCATCTAGCACAAGTGGTGCTAGAAATTAGACTACGTAGCATTATGTGATAAGTTCAATTAAAGGTGAAATTGAGTGATTTATTTAATTGTACCTTAATTTCATTTAATTACATAGTGCTACTTAAACTGGTGTTATATACACCGATGGTGCTAAATAACATTACTCTTTAAATTATTATTCAAAACTTCAGTCAGAATCTCTGATGACCTTATCCCGTTAAAATCCAGGACTCAAACATCCCAACAGTTTTATCGTATCGTCTGTAAATTAGTCACGAATTTAGGGAAACTAAACTTATTAACCCACGACATGCATGCACTAGGAGATTTTAATAACCCCATTATGAACAAAGAATGAGGTATTGGAAAATATTGTATGATAAACATTAACTTGGAATTCTATAATTTTCCAATTGGAAAATATGCTTTGAGCTTTCCAGTAGCTAACATTAGAAGAATATTTCATCTTAAAAGTTTGTAAATAGAAAGAGGTGCCAAAATTGCTCCGCAATCAGGGAAATATTGTTCTTTTGTAGGTTTGATGTGACATGGCTTCGGTTGCCTTTTAGCATGGGCTCTAGGCGGATTTTTTAAATGAAGGGCATAGAAGAGAAACTTGGGGTAGGGGTGTGTGTGTGTTGGGGACTGGTGGACTATGGTTGAAGTTCACCTTAGAAGCTTTATATGGTTGTTAACTGGTATAGATTGAGTTCTCTATTATGTTCAAAAGAAATGAATATAGCCGTCTGAAAAGTCACATGGCATTCATAGGTGGGGAATATAGGATGTTTGCGAACATGTTTGTTTCCGCTATTCCACTTAGGCCGTGTAAGGCGTATTTTTCAAGTTTTCTTACCACCTAAATTGATGATAGCACTACCACCTACTCACCCTTTAATAGTTGTAGTGGGATATAAAGCTAATTGAATGAAATCAAAAGATGGGGGCACGATAAAGTTACAAAATGTTACATGATTAGACTTATTGATGGTGTAACAGCTTTTCTCATCTTTGCTTTTCCCAGAGAGATGATATGGAAGTTCTTGATGAACCCCTTTATCCAAATTTCGTACGTATTACTGGAGTTGAAAGGCCATACCGAGAAGAGCTCCTATCAAAGATGGTAAGCGAAATGAAATATACTGTCATTCAGCTCGCATTCTATGCCTTGATTAATTCAGAGACTAACAGCATTTTACTCATTGCTGGGACAGTACTGTTGTGATTTTATTTGTAGTCCCTGACTCTTGTGTTATATATGCGAATCCAGGAAAAATTTTGGCAAATTAACTGTAGCTTAGTTTAATCTATTGGGATATTTCAGCATTTTCAGTTATGTACTTTTGGCTTTTGCTAGAGTTATTGCTTGGTGTTGAACAAAGTATTATCTGCACTGCCAATTTTGTTCAGGTCATTTTATATAGAGAAATGCATTAATTTGTACAAGTGCCCAGTTAAACAGTACTTGCTAGGAAAAAATAATTCTTTTTCCCTGGAGATAAAGATATAGCGATATATTGTAAAATGGACGTGCCGGAATTGGTGCTTGTTTTTGTTTCAGCACTAGTTTTGAAACTACACCTACTAAGAATTTTAATTCATTTTTCATGGAGAGAAATATATAGCTATATATGGAAGTGCCAAAATTCATGTTGGTTATTCAGCACCCTTTATACTTTTTGTATTTAAGCCAGTGGAAAGACAGCTCGAGACATCTTCAAAAGGATTTTAGTGTTACTGTATTTGACTTTTATATATTTGTTCTCGTGCTATTCTTCTTTGCAAAAGATTATTACTGTATATAAATAACTTTTCTTTTGCTCATATGCAAGTTACTTTTTTGTGGATTAACAGGAATCAGATGGGAATAAAGTCGTGAATGAAATCATCTTTGGCCCTGGACAAAAGAAGTATCGATTCTGTAAGGTACTCTCTCATTACTCAGGAATTCTAAATCACAAGGCACATTCTAAATTCTCTTTTAATCTATAAATCCTTATTTCATTATTGGTGGAATTTATTGTCTGGACTCGAGATCTCTAGAATTAGTATTCATGGGAGTCGACCTGGGTATTTTGGCTTCTTTTCTGTTATGTGAACTTCTTTCCAGCTATTTTCTACATTGAGATAATAATTATCCTGTCTGTTGGGAACAAGCTCTAATGGTGTGGATTGATCCTACTTTTGCACTTGCTTTGGAATGCATATTGTATTATTTTCTAGGAACCTGAAATTTTGTAGACATACGCTTCGGTGATGTTTACCTTCGTCTATTATTAGTTCCATGATGCATTTGCTTGTCATGGATGTGACATAAAACATATGCTACTCCATTCTTTTATTTTTCCTTTTAAATGGATCAGGTTTAAAAACCTCAGAGTGCTTGTTCCAGTACCTAATCCATTGTATTATTACAATTGTAAGCTTTCTGTTTAATGGATGGTTTGTACAGTGTGATTTGCAAGGCGAAGCATTGTGATTTTTTTTTCCCTTTTTACCTAGTCGTTCTGGTAGCACTACTTAGAAAACCATTATAAGCTTTCACAAGATCTTTTCATATAGAGTTGAATATCAAAATATTGAAGAAAGCCTGGCAGTCTTTTTGATTTTTTGTTGTTCACAATAATTACTTGACCTTGATAACAATCATATCTTTTGCCTGAAATGCACCCTAGAAGCGAACTATACCAAAAGGAGTCAAAAATGTAAAAAACTTAAGAAATGTATTAAAAACACTTCAGCAATTCACTTTTCGATTAAATGAAAAATTCATTATTCTACACTGATCAATCTTCTAATTTCCCTATATCTATGTAAATTAGATAATATGGAATGATCAAAGGAGCTCAGCCACAAGGATATTCTCCAGATAAGGAGTTGTGTATTTAGCTTAGGTGCTTCAATGACTAGAAATAGACAAGGAAATAGTTAAGTTTTTGTGTGTTAAAATGACAAATTTACTAACTAATAGAAAGAAAGATCCATACATTAAGAAGCAGCAAAAGGTTGTTATTACGTACATGTTTGGGGTGTTCACTACTATAAAAAAATTTAAATTTAATTCCTTCCCTTTCTGTTGGAATCTTTTCGAGATAGAAAAATATATTTTAATTGAATTAATTGATACAAAATATCATTTCTAGTTGGAATGTTGTCTTTTATAATTTAATTTCTAGAAAATCTGGAGGGTCAAGTTTTAACCACAAAGTCATGAATCATCCATCAGATCTATTCGGCATTTAATTAGTTTTGACATGTAAAAATCTTCTCACTGGTGTATGATAGGTTTTCAATTCCAAGTTGTTATTAAAATATGAAAATTTTCCCATTAAAGAAAGTAGGCCTGAAACTTGCCTGCTTAACATATAGCAATTATTCTTTCAAAGAGTCGATGGTTTATATTTACAATTCGGTTGTGAATCATATGATAACTGACTTATATTTTACTTCCCCTTCTCTAACTTCAGAATATGGCTAGTCAACGAGTGCTTGATCTAACCAATGAGTTAATGAAGAAAGGAAAGCACTGTATATTGATAAGAAATCCCCTTGATGTTTTGGTAAGTTCGCATGTTATATGTATTCAAATATGTGCATACCTTATTTTAATTTTTCACACTATCTAGTATCATAATAATGATTTCAACATTTACTGTATAGTTTAATGCTACTTTTTTAATTCATAGGGAAGCCCTGTTTAATGTTTAGCAAGTAAACAAACATATCAAAAGAAGTAGTTCATTGAGGTTGAGAAAATATATGAGGAATTGATGGAACGAGTGGTTTCCATTTTTTTTTTTTGTTAATCACGTTCCATATTTATTACTAATAATTTCAATGATCATAAATTGATCTGCTGTCATGTCAGCCATCCTTTGACAAGGTTTCGCCCCCATCATTCATGGAGCTGGGATACTCTAGTTTAGTCACCATTTACAGCGAGCTGTGTGAACAAGGAAAATCTCCTCCCATCATTGATGGGACCCTACTTCAAGAAGATCCTGAGGTTTCACACAATTCTGAAAACTCAATATTCTACTTGTAGTTCTTTCCTTTTCTTTGTTTTTGATATACAAAGTTATACATGGATGGGGATTGTTTTTGTCTTAGACCTGACTAGAAATTATTTCAACGTTTAGATATTCATTTGCTTCTTTTTGATGCGAATATCAGTCTTTTCATTCTTAAGTTACTTTCTCCAGGAAGTTTGGCTTGCTTCTTGTCTGTTGATTTGTTAATCATTAGTCATGGAGATACAAGGGTTATTAGTCACGCTGACATGGCTACTAGTTGAGAAAAGAACTTGGTGGTTTGATTAGCTAACTTGTGTTTATACTGCGTGATGACTGCCCCTCGTCTCTATATTAACAACCTCAGAGGTTGTTGATCATAGCATTTTTCCTTAGTTCTAAGCAATTGCATGTAGGTAATAAATATCTATATGCATTGTTTTAAAAAATGCTATTTGAGGTTTAAGCCCTGGATACTGCCTCACGTGAAGCTTTCACATAAGCCTCAAAACCCACACCTTTGATGCCATTTGTGAGGCTTACACGTCAAGACTGAGCATTACACGACTCAGGTATTTACCCATTTGTCAAATTAGAGGCCTTCATAGAATGAAGACACTTTTAGTGACAAGGATGATGAAGTCAATGTTTCTCTAATCATAGATATATGAAATATCTAACGTCTCTTCTTATAGTAATAGATTATAAGTTCGTTACGTGATTACTAATTCGAGAGCCTATTTTAGTTATTTTATTGATTTATTTTATGTTTGTTTGAAGTCAGAGACTTATAAATTTTTAATTAGTCTTATTATGAATTTAAATGGTTTATTACGAGAATACATTTGTAATTTTATATTCTTTTGAATTATTTTGTTGTTTTGTCTTCCCAAAGCGCCTCAGAGATTACACCTTGACCCACTAGGATAAAATACCTCAATACCTGATTAAAACTTTTAAAGATTGCCTATATGAATATTATAACAAGATATTTCAGCAAGACTGAAAAATTATGTACAAATATTGCACCACTGGACTTCTTATCTTTTATTAATTTAGACTGGCTCGATACACTGCCTCAGAAGAATTTGTTCTCTATTCTGAATAATTATGTGGCTAGCTCATCCTCCATTTACAGTGTAAACTGAGGACATTTAGCAGGATAGATCCCGACTCTTTTTTTTTTTTGTGTGTGTGTACAGTGTATTAGCCAAAGAGCATATAATTTAGCCTCCATTTGGGAATATATAAATGGTTTAATTTATAAATTTATAGAAATGGAGGTGATAGGTGGATAGTACTTGTGAGTCCATTGGAATGTGTATGAAAAAGAAGTTCAACGGCAAGTTTCTGCTTTTACCTCTCCCGTTTTTTTTCAAGGTATTCATGTACATGAATATATGTTATATGTTGAAATAAGATTTTCTTTCATTGAAAATCGAGTCTAGCGCGCTATTTTTCCCTTTTCTGTTTCTATGGGTCTTATATTTGGAATATTGTATTTCAGAGAATGTAAAAACTTCTGGGATTTGTATGAGTTCTGATTGCTTTCTTTTATAAATGTTTCTGATGAATCTGGTAGTCCATCTGCTGTTCATGAAGCTTTGGGCGTCGCTCCCATGCCGCTTTTGCAGTCCCCCATCAATTCCTTTCTACTTCATCAGTATGCAAGCCAAATTGGACGACTGAAAGAGAATGGGGGGCTTGACTATTACTAGATAACTTTTCATCTTTAGACAATTCACTAACTTGAGTTTGTTGTATCCCGCTTTATGTCAAGCACTACGTTTCTTGGTAGTTATATTTTTCCACAAGACCATAGGTCAGAATCATTTTAATGTTAAAATGAATGACTATGATACCTCTTCTCCACTTGCAGGGTACTTTGCGTGGTCTATGTGAAGATCTTGGTATTCCATTTCAAGCTGCAATGCTCAAGTAAGGCAAATATACCAGAATGTATTCTATTTATTCAGCCCACCATTACCTCTTCCTTTCTGAGCTGTGCAAGAGAAGTTAAATTTTTTGGATATTTCTGCGTTTTATTTATTTTATAGAAGATTATGGTTGTGAAGAGTCCGAAGCTCATGTTTTTCTGAAGTAAAAAACAAGGAAAGTAAGGGAACTAAATAGGCTCCAGAAATTGTTGTGGAAAAAGAGACGAGGAGAGAAATGGGATTCTGCAAAGTTCATAAAAGGGAGGAAATCATTGAGTCCATTTGAAGCATCCCTCTTTGATATGTATTTTTATTTTCTTTCAACACTAGAAGCACTTGTAAGAATAATTTTTGCACTAACAATTGCATAACAATAGTTCCTATTTATGCTGCTCGATAACTAAAAATAACCTTGGAAATAATACCTACCTATGATTCTGCTATTAAGATAGAAAAGCTAAGAAATGCAAAGAAAGGAAAATTCATTGAATTTCTACATACAATTGTCCGAAGCCTTCAACTCATATGAACTGGAAAAATATCTTTCAGAAATCTGCTATACAAGCTGGCAGATTTTCCAACTCTCTCAATCTTATGTAGATATTTCTCAGTCCTCTTAGGGTAGTTTGGATGACCAAGTGGAAACTCCCTCATTAGAATATTACCTCAATGGCTATGGAATATAAGGAGTACAAATTTGTCTTTCTCCAGTTTTTCTTTATACAATGGCTGTCCACTTCCATGTGCTTAGTTTGGTTATGTTGCATTGAATTGTGTGCAATATTGATTGCTGACCTATCACACTAAAGTTTCATAGGTTCTTCCGACTTGATTCCAGGGTTAATTTTAATTTGATGGGAAGGAGCTTTCAAATGCCACGTGTCATTGCCTGAATTCCGCTTCTGTGCTAGACGCCTAGACCTTGCCACCACCGATTGCTTCCTCCATGCTATTAAGCCCCTGTTTGATTCCCTTTTAAAAGAGTTTGGGAAAAAAATGATTTTTTGGAGAAGTTAAAAAGCAAGGGAAAATTTTTGGTTTATGTGAAAAATATATTAGTGTGAATGTGTGGTTGAAAATGAGTATGAGAAAAAAAAGAGTTTTTGAAAAAAAGGGAGACAAACAGGGTTTAAGTTTCTTCTCAACTGATTTTGAGCTTGCTTTATTATTGAGACAGCCCAATCAACACGTGTAGGCTTCTAGGTTTATACTTCCTCCCATTTCTAAATGAATGCGTTGCAGAGACAGTAGTTATTCAGCTACTGGGCACTTTCTCTAGCTTCATTCACAAATGCACTTACCATCCCAAGGCAGATTTTGGGACAGGAAACCATATCTAAGTCAGGAATTTCTTGTTCACTCGTAATTCTTTTCATCAATAGTTTGCCTTGTGCTCCTTTTCTTATTGAGGAGAGGGAGTGTGTACAATGGTCATATGGGGAGTGTGAAATGCTGCATTTAGAAATGGAAATGTTTGCTGCATTTTGCATGATTCACAAAAAAAAAAAAATGATCACATACATAGAACTAAGAACATTAGGAATCTGCATTTCAAAAAGGTAAACATAAAGCATTGGTCTTAAAGATTTTCTGCGAGGAAGAGGGAGAGGTAGGTTAGTACTTGAGTGATTTTTCCTAAATAAAAAACTTTTCATAATTTTTGATTGTTTGAACTTTCTATTTACAGATGGGAAGCAGGGCCAAAAGCATTTGATGGCCTTTGGGCCCCCTACTGGTACAAAACTACACATAAGTCGACAGGCTTTGAATCTCCAAGAAAGTATCCTGTGGTAAGGAGAACAGCCGCATATCCTCTTGGATTCTGTAGTTGAACCCAGTTCAAATACCATACATTGCCTTGCCTAGAATTGCATGTGCACACTAATGCTGGAATTCAAATGAGTTTTCTTATTATAGCCTTCCTGCTTCATAATGGATTTTATTTATTTAAATGCCGTAGCTAGAACCATTACAGTGCCATTTCGAGCAAATCTTTAGAGCAGCAAGTTAGTCTCGTGAAGTCACCTTCTAAAAGCTGTATCCCCTTGTTTTATAAAGCTTTGTTCGTCCATTATGCTACCTAAAGATTTAATTTGTGTTTTTCATTAATCTTTTATTAATTATCAATTTGGATTCTTTCTAAATTACATTCCTTCATATGATACAGCATATGCGGTCAAGTGTCACATGTCATGCTTGCTAAAATAATAATCAATATACCAATCTTTAAAGCCTGACGTAGCACTTGCTGCACGCTTATGATGATATGATGATATGATGATTGAACATTACAAGATTCTTGATATCCTTAAATGGGACTGCTTGATGTCTTTACCCTATTTTTCAGCCATTTCCACTGACTTTGTACAATTTGCTGGAGCAATGTTTGCCTTTCTATAACATGCTTAGGCGCCATGTGAAGCGGAGTGGTATAATGTCCCTCCAGCCTGAACTTCCAGTTCTTGCCAATGAGAAGTTGCTTGTTTGGGTTGGTGATGAGATTGTGCCCCGTGAAAGTGCAAAGGTACAAATGTAGAAGAATAAGATTCTAGAGAAGCGCATAGGTCGAAGCTCTCAATGTCGTGCTTTAGTGTGCCAGAATGGTTTAGATCTTTCAATTTTGTTATTGGATATTTTAGGTTTCAGTTCTTGACTCTGTTGTCCAAGGTGGCGATGCAGTTTGGGAAGGGCTTCGAGTTTATAATGGAAAGATATTCAAACTGGAGGAGCATTTATGTAGGTAAGCGAAAGGGATTAAAGAAAAGTTCTAATACTTCATTCTTGCATTACATGACATTATTTAACTTGTTCAATATATCAGTAGTATTATGATGACATTGTATATTCTTACGAATAGGAAAACATGCCAAATTATCTTCTTCGTGTTTCTACAATGTCAGTAAATTTAACGTATGTTTCTTTACGGAGCACAACAGTTTAATTTTGAGGTGGTAGTTTGAGAAGTTACTTAAATGAATATGCCTTTAGTTACTTGAATGATTGTGCTTGCCAGTCATGCTGTTGGGAATGGGATCAATTATTTGTATTTTACTTACAACATCTTGCTCTCTGACTCTTTTGCAATGAAAAGAAATTAAGAAGAAATGTGAGAACAGCTATCAGAAGTGATGCGGAAAAAAATATTAAGATAAATTTCAAGTTCTCTTGGAAACGAACTCGTAACCTGGCATTGACTTTATGGACATCAGTTCTTACATGCAGTTGAAGTACTTTCTAGTCAAAATATCTAGTGCATTACTGTTTAGAGAATCATTGACTGTAAGTATATTAACGCATCTGACAATGATTTATTTTCTAAGTAAAACTGTAAAGGCTCCAAAGAGAGGTGGAGGTTTTTTGGGTACAATTTTGTTGTATTAGAAGATTCAGCTTGAAATAACAACTTTTTGATCTAGGTTATTTCTGCACCATATTCTATAGAGACAAGTTTAGTAATGCTGAAAAGTCACATCCTCCTACACACTGAGCATTTGAGGGTGAGGGAGGGGATTGGCAAAATTGAGGCAAGAGCCTTTTTCTCGACAAAGAGGTCGAGATGGATGTTTTCCCTCTGTCATTGGGGAAGGTAATATAGAAGGGTTCTGTGAGGAAATTTTGAATGTAAAATCTGGAGCTATTTAGCCCAAAAGGGGTCTATACTGATTTTGTCTATATATTGTTAACGCTAAGCCATACAACTGGAAGAACAAGTCTGCCTAAGAGAAGTGAATGTTCACTTGTATTTTATAACAATACACAATCATATATTACAAATTAACCTTCAGAATTAAGGGTCACTTGAGAAACTAAAAAAGTTTTGCAAGCCTAAATTTGTAAATTAAAGTCCATACTTGTCAGTGATCCTATATTATTGTCGATAATCAAGTGATCATCACACCACATGGACATTCTCTGCAAGGATTTGTGTCAGGTTCAAAATCTACGCACTTACCTTGAAATCTCATAATCTAATGGATGTGAGGGATAGAGTTCCTTTTTGGTTTGTATATAGACTAGTGATTATGGGGTTGGAAAGGCATAGGCCAACTGAAGTAGAAATGTTGAAGGGTTTAAAATAAGCATATATCTGGTCAAGGAATGAGTGGTTGTATGGTTGATCTATAAAGAAATAAGGGGAAGATAGGGCGCCATTTTCACTTTTTCTTTCTATTATATCAAAGCCAATGATGGAGAGATACATTGTTGGTGTTTTCAGTTCATTTGAGTTTATAGAGGACAGCTACAGAATATACCTGATACCATCACTAATATTTTTTGGATATCTTATTTTTCTCAGTACTGGAGGTTTACATGAGTTATATGCTTGGCTGCGGAAAGGTTTTTTGGTTTAACCTGTCTTTTGAAAACTTGTTTATTAGATACCTACATCTCTTTTCTTCGAAGAGCCATATAAGCTAATAAAAATCTAAATAAACTACTTTCTAGAATGTCCTCCTGATCTGATTTTGTTGGCCTGATTTGAACAATGGGAAAAGCATAGTTAACAAAATTGGCAGTGGTGATGGGTCTTCAAAAATCAGACTTGGAACCTGATTTATGTTGTCTGATGAGTGAAGATGCTCACGATTTGAAATGACAACGGGGAAGAATATGATGTTTTCAAACGTATTGCTTGACCAATTGACATCAGAATGTGTTCCTACATTACTCTCTTCAATGAGTGGAATATCAATACAAAATGTTCCTAAAGTCATGATGTCTGCGGAACAACTTTCTCTTTTGATTTAAAGAAAGAATACACAAATAAACATATAGTTTTGAAACTACGCACACATTCATATGTATTTATACATATTTAATCATCTGTGTTCTAAATTCCAGGTTGTTTGACTCAGCAAAAGCTCTAGCCTTTAGCAATGTACCAACTCGTCAACAGGTGATTGTGGTTCTATGTAACTATAAACTAGTAACTTGGTAATGCAGACCACTTTATTTAATTATTAAATCATTCTTTGTCCGCCTATAATTGTAGCCCGGTAGTCTTTATTTTAACCTATCACTACCACATTCAACATGTCGCAGGTGAAGGATGCCATATTTAAAACTCTAATAAGGAATGGGATGTTTGATGACTCACACATTAGGCTCACCCTGACACGTGGAAAGAAGGTAGGCAGATGCTATTCTTATTTTTGGTTCCCTCCTCGTAGAATAGGCAAACTTTGAAATATTAATGTAACTTGGTGTTGCTGTTTCACAAGTGCAACATGATATACATGAAGAAAATGGTTAACTGATTGGTAAATTCTGAAGAAGCATGAGCCGTATTTAGGCCCAGATGAGAGTGTAGAATACAGAGAACTCTCCTAATAAATTGTTAAACTTTCTGTTCCTCCAAAAGTACCCCANATACATGAAGAAAATGGTTAACTGATTGGTAAATTCTGAAGAAGCATGAGCCGTATTTAGGCCCAGATGAGAGTGTAGAATACAGAGAACTCTCCTAATAAATTGTTAAACTTTCTGTTCCTCCAAAAGTACCCCAACTAAGCCTTTTGCTGATAATTATATGCTTATTGTAATTCATCCCCGATTATCTTTATGGTTACGGTGCAA
>CAIGRP010001724.1:0-11236 GCA_903798385.1 Fraxinus cuspidata
TGAATTAAGAGTCCTATTAGAATTCCCATTGTATAATTATACTTATCAAATCATACCTATATATACTCGCTCGCTGTTGCATTTCAATTTACACAAATTAAGAGATAGAAAAAAGAACAGAGAGAGAGAGAAAAAAATAGAGAGAGGAATAAAAAATGTGAAAAGGGAGAGAGAGTGAGAGAGTGAAGAAAGGAAAAGAAAAAGAAAAAAGAAAAAGTTTTCTAGCGCATTCGAGATCCATTCACAAGAATTTTCAATCCTAAATAACTCAAGTATACAAGCAATTTGACAAATTAGGTATGTATTTCTATAAATGTGAAGTGGTTTTGTGTTTTTACTTTTTAATGTTTTAAGTTAAGTATTTTATGTGCTATTATGTGATCCAAATTAAAGAAGGATCTTGTGGTTAATATCTTAGGGTATTATTATGTAGATCTACACAAAAACCAGTCATAGGGCTAAATACCCTTAGTGGAGATTGAGAATAAGTATGTCCTAAGTGAGAATGAGACTGTTAGGTTTCTATCCTACTAAAAAAGTTATGTTATGTGCATAATTTACTTGCTTTTTATATTAGATTTGAAAATAATGACATGAAATCTATACTAAGTGTATTCGTATGCTCATTCCATATTTAAAATATTTTTAGATGCTTGATTGATTGAAGTTGGAGGTTAAAACTTCAGACATAGTCCGCTGGATCAAGAATTTTATTTTCTTTCAATATTTAGCATTTAGTTTAAAATTATTTTGCAATCATAATTTTATTTTCAAAATAGATGAATTTATAGTTCATTAGTGAATTGAATTTATTGAATATATTATGAGACAACAAAATGACTTATTTTATTCTACAATTTTCTTTATTTCAACACGTCAATCAACTTTTAAAATAGTAAAGGAAGTAATCGAGTAATCTTCGACACATAGGTTTCGGGCATTACATATTGAACACTAATTCTTCACACAACCTCCGGATTTTCTTATTGTTAAACTGTTTGTTGTTCGTTGAGTGGGAAATCCTGAAACAACAAATTATGCTTTCCCATATAAATTGTGATATATTGGCCTTAGTGATTTAAGTCGCTGGTTTTGCTTTAATTAACTTGGTGAAGTAGGCTATAGCAGCAATGGCACAGCAAGTATCGCCTCTTTATCTAAGGAAATGCCTTTGAAGTCAAAACCCCACTTGGAAAATGGTCATGGGTTAGTAACAACTGTAAGTTCGTGGGGTGGTTTTCTGAGGAATTATGGTAAAGTATTAGCACTTGTTACACCTCATACCATGGTACATACATCTTTCTTCATCATAGGCCAGTAATATCCATATTTCAAGACCTTTTAGTTCCAATTCTTAGCCTTTGGTATGGTTTCCAAATATCCCTTCATGGACCTTTTTCAAGATGCAATCTGGTTGTTCCCCTCTGATGTACAAAGAAGAAGCATGGAGAAGCAATGCTTGTAGAACACGTAGTCTTGGTAAACAAAGTGAATGGCTCTTCTTCACAGCTTATAAGACTCTTCCTTTGTGGGAGAGTTTGATCCTTGAAGTATTCAATGATTAATTTTACTCATGCATGGGCTCTCTCTATCCATATTGCCTTGTTTTTAGATTAGATAGATGGATTTGTCATATGTGCAATAGGCACAATATTGAGTAGCTTAGAATCTTTATTATTATTGGATAGAGTTTAGGCTTTAGTATTATTAACCTATAGGATTTGTACGAGTTCTAAATTTTACCTGTTTTAGATATGCGGCCACACTCTTCTCTTTTCATAAAGTTACCATTAACTTGACTCACTATCAAGTTGGAGTTGCTGTTTACTACTGACCTATTCATTTACATTTCCTTAGCAAGCTAATAGAGCCTTTATTCTATAGCATTCTTCTAAGCTTTGAAATTGAAAATTACCATACTATTGTTCTTATGGCCTTCTGGTCCTCAGCTTTTGTAAAGCGTTGACCAAAAAAGAGTAAATTATTGCATATCTAGGGTAATGAGTCCTTGTATCCTAAAGGACATTGCTTGCATTGTTGATAGGAAGTTGTTTATTGCCCTCATCTTTTTACCAAAATAGAGCTAACAGACTCCTCAAATATTGTTAAATATGGAGCTACCATTATGTATGAGCATTCTTTTTAGGCTTTTTTAGGCGATCACATCTTGGGACCACCAATACATTACAATGGGAGTAATTACCCTATCATAACTTCCATGGCGAAGTTTATAAGGTCTACTATGTCCAAACTAGAGGATTAGGAATGGACCATATAGCTAGTGAAGCTTCATTCTTAGCTTTCTTGTGTAGCTATTTTGAGAGTTTATGGTCCGACCTCCTAAAGATGGTATCTATTTTTCCAAAAGTTGCTTGGTTGTCTCTTGATGGGTTTCTTCTATGCCTATGAACTTGGTGAAGCTGCCTACCATTACCTCTTGAGTATTTTCTAAGGTTTTGGTAGTTTACCTAGGAATCAAGCCGCATTGTCTCTATGAGATTGATTTTGCTGCTTCAATTGCTCACCTCTTCCTATGCAGTAGAATGGTCACTTCTTCGGGCATGGTGAAGGTTTTGTTGACCAACTCCTTTGTGATCCTTATGATTTACAAGGCTCACAATGTCGAAGTAATCATCCATATGATGTCTATAGCTCCAATGAATTCTGCAATAATTAGATGGGGATATCTGATTATGTGGACTATTGGTCCCAGTCTTTTAATATAGATCTGGTTGGATTGGCATCACTATAACTCGAATGAGGCAACATATATAGAGAATATGATGCATAACTCTGCCTAAAGGTAGGGTATGTGTGGTGGACATGTCTCTACTGCTGATATTTGAGTGCCCCCTAGAATTCGAAGAAATGTAAGTCCTATTTCATTATCAAGGTGGAGCTTTAGTTTGACTTATTATAATGACATAACATGCCTTCATTATAATATTCTCGTTTTAAGCTTGATGATGGGATTTTTGTTATGTTCATCCTTGAATATGTATGGAGTTCATTTCAAAGCCTCCTCATGGATCGTAGGCCTGTGAATGATTCCATTTAGATCCAGGTAATTGAGAACTGGAATCGAACAAAAAATTAATGGTTCTTTACTAATGGAACCCTTTAGTTCCTATATGGAACCGAATCGGAATTGAGTAGTTCTCAAACTAAACTTCAAAAAAAAAGTTATTTTTTGTTTAAAAAAAAATTAAAAATGGGTTAAGTGAATAATCAGACAAAAATGGAATCTAAGCGCATGTGTTGGTGATCACATTTTTTTCGAAAAATATTGTTTTGGAAAGTGAGTTTTTGGAGAATGTGTGATATAAGAAAAAGTTTTAAATTTACATGTAGTATATTTTATTGTATAAATATGTAGTTGAAAATAAGTATGTAGAAAAAAGAGTTTGGAAAGAATGGGAGACAACTAGGAGCTAAATTGTGCTTACGATGATCATGAACTCTCATTGTTTTTGATATTGAAGTTAAAGAGAAAATCTAACACTAACCTTTTTAGACTTTAGAGGTAAATTATGCAGAGTCAATTTAAAAATTAATAAAATAATGCTACAAAGCAAATAGATGAATTTAGCTTCTAGAAAATCATAACATGAACACATTATTAGCTCAATGCTAGTGCCCAAAATTTAAACTAAGATAATGGGTCCAAAATATTCTAAAAATCGAGTATGTGTACTTGGTGCATCTCACTAACTAAGAATTTTTTTTAAAAAAATAAAAATTTTGGATAACTTGAAGTTCTAGTAAGAAGAATAGAGAACCACAAATGTTCCAACCAAGAATCGGTGTTTTTTAAAAATAAAATTTGGACGATCGTTTCCTTGGACCTCCTAGCACGATACGGGGGGCAAGAGGCTTCCACCCAGACATTGTTTTGTCATCTTCAAGAGAAGCCTTTCTGTGGATACATAGCACTGACTTTCGCTGAACTTTCTTCAAGGACTACTGTTTGGTAGGCTTCTTACTCATGGGATTTTCTCATGGTTTTATGTGTGGTCTCTTACAGACGACGCCAATTTGTCAACCTTTGAATTTGGTAAACACCCATCGTATTAACAAACCTTGGCCCATTCCTTTCCAAGCATATGTTATCTATGCATTGAGAGCAATCACATTAGATTGGAGCCTCTACAAACACAAAGGATAAGGAGGTTGCGATTATTCGAGCTCTGAAGTTCATGTTAGTTTAGAAAAATGATAAAGTGCATTAACTACGAGAGTGATGCTTAGAGAAGAGATTGAATACAAGAGTCGGGTTTACAATTGGAAAGTGAATATATCAAAGTATTGATTACCTTCAAATGTTACTAAGTATGAACATTTACGAACAAAAGAAGTAGCTGAGGCTCTCTGGATGCATGACCTCATCCTCGACTCTCAAGTCAAGTTCAGTCACGTCACAATATCGTGGCTCTATGAGTCAGAATCGAGTAAATGTTGACCTATACCACTTTGAACATGAAGCTCAATGTTATGCAGTTAAACATTGAGAATTCAGAAATCGCCTTAAAAGATGGTGACAACCTTGCATCATGTTATCTTGCCTCAGAGCTTTGTCGATATGGCGTTGGACACATTCAACGCATTGAAAAGTAGTGGTCAACCATGATGGATTATTCCTTTGTTGCTATGAAAGACAGGCTACAACCTCAAAACATTGCATCTTTGTCTTGACATGTCATGAAGGCAGATGAGTAATAATGACAAAACAAAAATTATTTATTTATTAAGTTAAGAATACTTAATTACTTTCATAAAGTAACATTTTTCTTTAAAAGAGAATAAGTTGAGACAATACACAATAGGTTACATAAAACATAAAATAAATGTAAAAAATATATTTAGATAAGTTTTTTTCTTTTAGCTTTAAATAAAAAAAATTGTTATTTGACTTGATTACAATTTTTTATGAGAATAATTTTTTTTAATTTAATAAGCCTTTGTTTGAACTCCATGTTGAAAAAATAGATTTTGTAATGATTATTTTTTTTCTTAAAGAATGTTTAATTTAAAAATAGGAAAAAATTTTAGGTTTATGTATATAATTATTTTATTGAAAGAATGTAAATTTAAAAATAGATTTTGCCCCAATTTAGTAGGAATTAAAAATTAAATTCTTAGTATATTTTGAAAAAAAGTTAATGAAATGTGTAGTAAAAAGTTATAAATCCCATAAAATATGAAATTAAAATTAATTGTTGACTTTGAGTTTAATTAAAATCTTAATTTTAGTCAATATCAAACGGGGCTTAAAATAATTAATTTTAAAATAATGGGGTTCAAACATAAGTTTGAACTTTGGCCAAAAAAATTTAATTAAAAACTCATTTATCAATATACATTTTTAGCTTTGCCCAACAAGCCCCCAAAAGCCACATTTGCTTCATTGCTTCCCAAAAATTCCTGGCCTCAGGAAAGTAAAGATGAAAGCATCAGTAAAGCTCCAAGATCTCAACCAAAGCCACCACAGGGCTCAACCTCAAGCGCCGCTTCTCCTCCGTGCCAAAATCCCCATATCAATATTCGATCTCCCTTTTCTCTCTCACTTCTCCACCACCACTACCCACCCTTCCGACCTCTCCCTTTCTCTCTCCACCAATTTCCCCTCTGGACCATCCCTTAAACTCTCCTACTCCACCACCACCACCTCCGCCGCCGCCTCCACCACCCCACCTCTCACTCTTACACTTAAATCAGGTACTGGCCTCTTTGGTTCCCCCAACAAATCCCCCCTAGTTATAAATGCCAACTTCTCGTTTAACCCTTCCATTCCTAACCACCCAAACCCTACTTTCTCTATCATGTTTAAACCACAAATGGGCTCTTTTTCTCTCCGAAAAACTACTTTTTCGCACAAAAAATCTGATATTAGCAACCAACCGGATAATGGGGATGCCAGTTTTGGGACAAACTCATTTGGGTTTGTGCCACTGGAGAGGCCTGGTAATCTTAAAGAGTTTGAAGTGGAAAGGATTGATAAAGATTCAATTTTTAACGGCATTTCAGTGATGGCGAGGACACAGATGGTTGTTGCTAAGAGAGTGGCTTTGAATTGTAGGTGGAATGTGAATTTTCCGGAGGATTTCGAGAAGAAAATGCCCTTCTTGAAAATTAATAAGATTGGTATTGAGAGGGTCGATGAGGCTATGAAGGAAGAAAAGAAAAAGAACGAGGGAAGTGCGGGTGATTTGGAGGTGTTAAAGGGCATGTGTTTTTGGATGAAAAGAGAGTTGGATGTCTTACAAAGAGAAAATGGGGAGTTGAAGGGTGAGTTGGAGGAAATGAAAGTGGGACATTTAGCAAGGAATAGTAGTGCTGCTAGAAAGAATGGGATGCCAGTAGTCGAGAGTCATTCGGGTGAGTTTAAGCAGTGGAGGAACAAGAAGAGTCGTGAAGGGGAAGAAAATGGGAATGGGAAGAAAGAGGCAAAGAAGAATGGTGCTCGACCCGGTGACTTGGAGAATGAGTTGCAGAGAGCCATTAAGGCTGCTACTGCTTCATGAATAATGATGCTTTGACTTCATATGTAATGTTGATTTATTTCATAATCTCTTTATAAATTGTATAAATATCTGAGTATGTATAGTATCATTGTATCAATTTGCATTATGTATTACCACAATGCATTTTTAAGTAGACATGGTTGGGAAATTTCTCTAACATAATCGTAATGTATTAAAATTTCCCTAAGCAATTTCATTTCCCCACTCTTTTATCACCGAATTATATCTAGTAATGTTGATAGATTCCAATAATTTATTTGTTGAATGGGAATAGATTTACAGTATTGCTATTGTACTTAATAGTAGAAGCTATGTTGTTTATTAGATTTTCACATAATATCATACTATGTGATGTAATAATTTCAAAGCACCCTTCTTTGGTTTTAATATCTACTTGGTGCTCTAATTGCAAATGTTCATGCTGTGTAAAACGGTAATAGTTTACTATGAAGTTAAAAAGGCATTGTTGATTACGTATGTGTAAAGAATGTTTTTCATGTATTGTAACAAAAGAGTTGAGTGAATATTTAGACGAGATTGTAAGGTGGTTTGCACAAGATAATGCATCCAGTTATTAGGTTATGAACATGAAATTTAACCATCATATAACCATGTTATGAGAAAAAGGAAAAGATTCGATACAGGATAAGAGGTAAATTATGATCTCCTGATTGAAAGGAATTTTTGGAGATATGCTTCTTACAAAATAAAAAGGATTTCTTTGATTGACAGTTGCTGAGGTACCTGTTAGGTCACAAACTATATTCTTACAGCCATAAAAGGCAAGGCTTGTGATTTTCTTGTTCACTTCAAGTGTCGTTTCTTCTTCCCATTATCTTTTCAATTTGAATATCAACTAGAAAATTTTGCTGTCGGTATGGTCATATGAAATTTCAGGTGCTCTTTTGATATTCATTCTACTATTCTGGTATTTAACATCTGGCAAAAATTGTCTTCATTGTGCTGCTATTTGGACCAACGGATTCTTGTGTTGTGTGATTTTACGACAAACAGATCTAGTTCCTCATTTGTTTACCTATTGTTATTATTTGTAAAAACAACCACTTTGCATATAGCCTTGTTGTAAAGCAGTGTGATAGGATGATTGCTTGGAGCTGGCATTTGTAACCGTGATTCGAGTTTTCACTTGAAGTTACAAGGTATAAGAACTAGAGCATCATCTGTAACTAGCTATACGTTGTGTTAATGCTTTTCATTAGGGATTGGCTATCTTGTTCATTTGCAGCATGTTTTCTTTCTGTTAGATTTTTAGAGTTCGAACTTTAATGCATGACTAGTAGTATTACTTCATTCTAGTGTTTATGGAACTATGTTTTGGCAACCGATCCCAAGCCTAGTAAAAGTGGAGGGTTGCGGTAGGATGGTTGGTAGTTTAAAACTATGTCAAATCTTATGATATTGCTACATGCACTAAGAAAATCTGTCTGTGGCCCTTTTCTAATGGAGTAAATTTGTCGGCAATATGTCTTATATGGAACTTTAAACTATTTTGATGATTAATTTTCTTCTAATACGAAATCTTTTTAGCAATATCTGGTAAATGTATTTGCTGCAATGATATTTGGATGGATGGAAATCCTATGGACTGGATTTTTTGATAGTGATATCAATTGATTTTGGATTTTGGTTGGGGAAGTCTAATTTGGTCATGGAAGACACTAGCACATTTTTTGCATATTATATTTTGGCATCTTCTCTAGAAGAGATTGTCAAAAATATATTAAAGAGACAATAAGTTCTAGACAGCAGCTTTCTGTTCGTTATGCACACTAGCAGAGCTGCTAAACAATGTTTGATTCTTGAGGTAGTGGAGGAGATAAAAGTCACCGTGCAATGAATTCCTACTCTTGTTATTACTAATTCGTAAAAACTAAATAAGGATGAAAATGGAGTCATGCAATATCTGAAATTTTGGTAGGAGTAAGGCTATTCATAATTTGCGACTGCAGTAAACGTCATATGTGGCAGCTTATTAGTTGGGTTTATCTCGTTATTTGAGGTAACAAATAATGATTCAAATAACAAGTTGTCACATGAATAACATTACTCCAACATTGTTTATTTTGTTGGGAAAATAGAAGCAAAGGTTCCCAAACTTTGGTGTGCATTGCATCTTGGTCCCCAATCTTTAAAATGTAGCTTTTACATTCTCTATCTTTTGTTTTAGTTGCACCTATATACATATTGGAAAATTTTACCAATGTTTTGAAATTCGACCCAGGTCATTGACTCGGAAAAAGTGAGGGTCAATGGTCAAAAAGTTCAACTGGGAGTCGAACCGGGATCGAATTGATGCAATAAATACATTCAAAAATAATAACATATTATGAAAACGATAATTTTTTTTATTTTCATATTAATAATTCAAAGTAAATCTATCTTTGTTAATTAGATTCATTATCCAAAAATTACTTCAAAAATTAAAAATTAATATGTTAAATTAGTTTACTTAGTTTAAACTTATAGAAAATGATATATAAGATTAATATATTAATAATCAAGTGCAATTTAAGTTAAATTTGAAAATTAAATAAATGAAAGGATGAAGGTGAATATTAAAAATAATAATCAAGTGCAATTTAAGTTAAATTTAAAAATTAAATAAATGAAATTATGAATGTGAATATTACAATTTAATTAGTTAGAATTCAAAATCAAATTAGTCAATTAGACATACATATGAAAAATGATTTTAATGGGCATTTTAATATTTTTTTGTTATGCCACTATTCCACATTGAAAATTTATGAAACCATTGGAGAGAATAGTACATATAAAAGGTATCATCCCACATTGGAAGTTTATGAAACCATTCGAGAGAAATCCATCTATAAAATAAGTATGACATCCAATAATTCTTTATGGGCCTTTGAATTATAATTTATGAAACACATCCATGAAGTTAAATTTCTTTAATCTAAAAAACAAAAATCGGGAAAATCGCTCAAAATCACGACCGATTCACCAGTTTACGGTTGAATTGGCCGGTTCAGTGTGTTTTGAGCGATTTTGTAATAATCGATTAACTAGGCATAACTTGGCCCGGTTTTGGGTCCGGTTCCCGGTTTTACCAATTGAACTGGCCGAGCAGGGCCAGGCTGGGTTTGATAACATTGAATTTTACCGTTGTCTTTAGCTGACTATCTAAAATTTTAATGAAAAATGGTAGGGGATTTCATTTAAAAGGTTTGGTCAAACCAAATATTTGTTTAAAAAATAAACATATATGTTTTTTTAGTTAGAATGCCTAAATATATGAAAAACAAAATGGAAAATACAGTTTGTAAAGGACTAAAATATCATTGTGTACAAAAAGATATTATTACTCCTAATTCCATTTAACTCTAATTGAATTCTACCTTCCATTTCTTCTACAAAAATCGGCTCAACGGTATGCAACCTTTTTTTCATTTCTGATCATCATTTCTTCTAGATAATGAAATCATAAGCTCTACATTCTCATTCTTATGAACACTCATTTGGTTGAGTGAGTAATAAAATATTGCAACATTCTTATTAGACATTTTGAGAAGAATAGAGCGTATTGTAAATTTTCAATATTTGAGTTCTTTTCTTTTTCCATTTTTTTGAATCATTTCTTCACATTGTTGTATATATGTTTATTATGTTCATTTGTTAACAATGATTTTGAATTCATTTTATCATTGGATTAGAGATTTGATATGGGTTACTTTCCAACATTTTTCTCACTACCCCTTATTTGTATTAACTCGAGTGAAATATAAGTTGGTAAAGAAATGTTTGGTTATTCTTTTCATTGTTCTACTGTAAAACATACATTTGATTTTCTTCTGTGCATAACAATTTAAATATCATTTTTTGCAATCCATGAAGATATACATATCGTTATCAGTATTGTACGCTGTTTGAAATTTAATGAAATTTTTATGGTGAATTACAGCTATGGACACGCACATATGGTATGGATATCAGTTTGTTAACCAGTTGAATACGATTAGTCAGTTGAATGTACATGGAAATGAAAATATACAGGGAATGACAAGGGAAAACAACGCATATTCTTGTTGCGAAAACAATTTCTTAAGTAAAATTGTATGGTAAAGTAAAAGAAGTGTTGAATATCGATACAAGGGTGTACAAATAGAGATTTCAGCTCTTGTACCTATCAAGTCTAAAGCTCCAGCTGCTCCTACCATCATTGATTGTGACAACAATGTGAAGTAGTTTGTATCTGTCTGTAGAGAAACTTTACTTTGTGCAACCATTTCGAAAGAAGTTGTTGAAAATTAAGAAGAGTTTGGTGATGAAGGACATTTATTACTAATAGAGGGTGGAGAACAAATTGCAAGTATGAACAACGAAAAAGAACATGTTCGAACGGACAACGATGGTAACCATGACAATGGTGATGAAATATTTGTAAATTGTAATGGTTTTGATGTAAATATAGATAGTCCCTGAAGAATAGATGGCAAAGATTATTCTCCTATACCAAACGATAATGATGTGGAGTTACACATGAATGAACCATGTGGTCAGATTGTATCTGCAAGTATAAGTTCGCTCCATTGTAGAACATGAGTAAGAATTTCGGAAAATGAAGATGTGCAAATCAACCAATTGTTACCATCAAAGTATGATCTAATATCTAAATTGCAATTGATGGCTGTGAAGTGTCACTTTGAACACAAAGTTAAGAAGTCAAATAAGAG
>CAIGRP010001730.1:0-11173 GCA_903798385.1 Fraxinus cuspidata
CTAATGTATTTATAAAAATTTCATGGAACAAAGAAACGAATGGTTTTATTATAAAATTTGAGCTTTCAACAAATAGCTATTTATTGGATTTAAATGGGGGTGGACGAAAGTATCTGAACTAGAGGGGCCAAACTAGAATTAAACCGAACCTAGTTCGGTCCAATTCTAACTAAAAGAAATTGATTTTCAGTAGTTTTAAGTGAGAAACTAAGGGATTATTCTCTTCATGTTTCAATTTTTAGTTTTTAGTTTTAAATTCATTTTGAGTTTTGTATTTTGAGTTTTCATTTTGTGCGTTCTTTTTGCAATTTTTCAAAAAAATTGTTTTCAAATTTTTTTTAAAAAATGAAGTTTTGGCTTGATTTTAACTATAAGCAGCCAAAACGACTTTTTTGACGTTTTCCGTTTTCTTTGTAAATTTTTAAACTCGTTTTTAGAAATTTGTTTCTGAAAATAGGTAAGTAAACGTATTTTTAATGTTTTCGAAAATTGAAAACTGAAAATGACCTGAAAATAGCGAAGAGAACAAACCCTAATTTTTTTAATTTCAGTTCTTTATATTATACACATGGATATCAAGTCTTGAGTTTTAACACCAATCACCATGCAGAATTTTGCTAAATTATATTCTATCCGTTCTATAAAGATAAACTTACTTTTATTTTCACACAAATAAAAAAAATGTAATTAATATAGTTGAAAATATAAATCTTACTTATTTTTTTTTCTAATATACCTACATTACAATGACTTAAATAGAAGTAGTTTATATTTGTTGATAGCAAAATATATTAAACCTTTGTTTGATCCCCATTTATTTCTAAAATATATTTTTCTCTCTTATTTTCAACAACATATTTTTCAATAAAATAATGTTACACGCAAATTCAAAATATTTTCTTATTTTTTTACTATATATTCTCCATCAATATACTATTTCAATGCATTACTAGCCAAAAATAAGCCTCAAACATGTGCTAAATAAGGACATAACTAATAAATCAACTATACTCTTAATAAAAAAAAGTGACATATAATTGGAGCAAATTAAAAAGGAAAATAAGTCTATATTTATAAGATGAGAGAGTATGTGTGAGTAGTAGATATACATCTCATTGTACTCTACCCCTTACTCAATTGATATTTCTAGATATGTAAGATTAAGGTCGGTTTGACGCAGATTTTTTGAAAATTTATTTTATAAAAAATGATGTTTTTGGAGAATGTTGTTATAAATAGGGAAAAATAATGGGTTCACGTTCAGAATTATTTTGTTAGATGAATGTGTGATCGAAAATAATTTTTCGTGAAAAAATGAATTTTAAAGCATTTGTGAACCAAACATGGGCAATGTTTTGATCATCGGACTAAGTTTTGTGTGAATTTTTAATTTCAGCTCGTCAATGATGAGATGATGCAATCATTTGAAATGCATAGATTGCTCAACATTCAGATATTGCAGAAGTTAAATCATTAAACCACAATACAGCACACAAATTTTTTTTCATTCTCCAGTATAAGGTTTCTGTTTGGTTAAACTTGGCTGGACTGAAACGAACTAAAAACTGATTGTGGATTTAACTCAAATCAAATTATATATAAAATAAGTGTAAGCAAAAACTTATTCATAAAGTTTCACTAATTAAGGTTTTGTCCCATTAAATTTTTCTTTAAAATATTTTTAATGACACAACTTTTGTAACTTATTAAAAAAAAAATGTACTTTTTTTTTTACGTCATTAGGCTTTTCCAACAGATTCTTTTACTTAAAAAAATTCTAACGAGACATATTATTTTTGTAATGAATATTTATAACCTACATGATATTTTTCTCAAATATTTTTATGATTTTACTCTCTTATGTCAAAAATTGTACATGAAACTCCCGAAGAGAGTAACAAAAAAATCTAATTTTCAATGGACCATCATGTCAACTAGAGTCAAACAATGATATAATAATATCTTGTATGAAGACGATATTGATTTGGATACAAATTTTTGAAAGATAGTGTACTGAATACATTTGCGTATAAGATATAAATGATCGATACAAGACTTTTATTAATTGAAATCAATTGAAGTAACTGTACTATTTTATCTTCGTCCAGATTATATCTCATTGATTTTCCGGATAATGTTTAATAAAACCTCTTTTTTTTAATATTCTAAAAATTTGACAACTAACTGTACTCTTTTTCTCTTTGTTCGATTTTTCGTTCTATTGAGTTTTGAAAAACGATATTTTTAACAAAACAATTATTGTGCAAATAAACATCAAAGAGTGAGTGTAGCAAAATTATGGGATAATTATTGATTACTATTTAATTTTACCATAATACTTAGATAAGTCTTACTTTCTCTAGAATAGTGTATTCTATTCAGATTGTAACTTTCATTGAAACATACATGATCATTGTTATAATAAAATACACACTTGAATTTTAACTAATTACTATTTAATTTTACCATAATACTTAGATAAGTCTTACTTTCTCTAGAATAGTGTATTCTATTCAGATTGTAACTTTCATTGAAACATACATGATCATTGTTATAATAAAATACACAATTGAATTTTAACTCTATTAATTTTCTTCTATTGTTCTTTCTTTCCCCTTAGTTTCATAACATGAACTAATTTTATTTTATTTTTAAATCACAAATCAAGTTTTTTTTTTTTTTTTAAATTTCAGTGTTTGCTTTTTTCATAGAATAGAGATAAGTTTGGATTTGGACAAAATGCCTCTAGAAAAGCTCAATGAAGAAAGTGAGGATATACAAGAATTCTGAACCAATAATTATGTTGGGAGATTAAATTCATCTGTTTTATTGCAGACCCTTGCCCACTACCAAAAACACTTTCACCAGCAATTAATACTATGGAGAGTCATCAGTGCAAAGTATAAAGTTTTTTATGTCAAGAATATTTATAACATTATAAGATCTTGTAATTCAAGGCTGAATCACTCTTTCAACAACTGAGAAATTACATTCAAACCATCAAAAGTTTTTTCTGTGGATACCATTGACAGGCTTTCATCTAAGCTGGTTTTTGAAAACATAAAGAAACACAGGCTGGAGATTTACCATTTCCCTTGAACTTGTTTAAGCAATTAAGAAGAATCTCAAATAATCATAAATATTTATGAAAAATTGAACTCAAATTAGCCAATAGAAAAAAGCAACTTGTTTCTAAGAACATTAATAGTGATCAGACATAAAATATCATTACATTAAGAACAAAAGTGACGAGAAAAAAGAAAAATAGAGAACAAAAAGTTGCATACCAGAAAACATTTCAAGAAATTTGGATAGACTTCTTAATTAATAAAGTAGGAGCCTGCAAATGCAAACAGATTTTACTCTCTACTTTTGAACGTCTAATTCTACAACACTGAATTCCAAGCTAAAGCATATAACTTAATACCATGTTTAGCGCATGGGATTAGACTGATTATACTGTCGCGTCCTACCCAGTACTATGTAATGCACTAATTATCCGACTCTGAAAATCAAATTCTCAACTTCAATTTGAAGAACCTAAAATTCTTGGGGATTCTTTTTGGCAGAAGAACTCTTGTTATTGTGCATCCAAACCTTGAAAACCTGTCTTTTAACCCCAACTTCTGCACAAAACCTTTGCACTTCAGTGTCATCTTCTCTAGGAATCCTCCACCCCAGTTTTTCTGCAAATTCTAGCATCTTATCCTTCTGCTCATTAGTAAACTTTGTACGGAACCGCTTCTTGTTGATAAACTGCGGTGGTGGAGGGGCCGCCACGGCGTTGGACTGATAACCATTGAAGTTGAGCTCCTCACTTGAAGAGTCTGTCCCTACACTGCCACCGCCTCCTCCACCACTACAAAAAGGCATTTTCACTGGGTGGATCAGTGAACTCCAGTGGTTGATATTTTGCATTCCTATGCGGTGTTGGCTCATTGATGGAGAAGGAAGTGGTGGTGGGAGTGGAAGAGGGTGGATTATTCCTGCTGCGGCCGCCTCGCCGTGGTGTTCTTTGCGGTGAAAGTTGCGGTGGCAATTGCAAGCTGCACACTTTAAGGCTTCAAGGGTTCCTTCTTCACCACTGGGCATGAATTCCCCACACCCATCAGTCACATTTCCTCCAATACTTGCAGCGTGATTCTTGAGGCATTCACGGTAGCTAATTTTTGCAGGTGTCTTCAGTTTAGATCCACCAGAATTTGGTTCCAAATTTCTTGTTTTCTCCAGTTGAATCTCTACTGAGTTGTAGCCAGGTAAGCCTTGCAATCTCATATCCTTGTCTTCACCAATCAATGCCATTGATTTTTATAAACCCTAAAATACTTGGCAACTAATTTTTCTTGTCCCAATTATGGTTATCCCACACAAAGGTCACCAAATACTATATATTAATAACTGATGTAAAATACCAAGAATCTTGTTCTAATCTCACCAACCCATGATATTAATGTCAAGAAAATCTAGGGCTTAATAGAAAAACAACACAGAGAATTCAATGAAAAAGAAAGAAGGAGACTGGAGAGAGACCTTATAATATTACAATTAATCCAACAAAAAAATACCGGAAAAATATGAATCAAAGTTGCTGAAAAATCTCAATCTTGAATTAAACACAAACAGGGCCTTAGCTCTTTACCCTGGAACCATTAATCTTGATCAAAGATCAAATTTTGTAAACCAAAACAGGTACAGGTAGAAAGATTTAATGAAGAAAAAGTGGAGGAGATAGCGATGGAGGTGGTGGTGGTGGTGGGGTGAGAGTGTGTTGCAGAGGTTCCAACAGCCAACTATGTATCCAACAAGAGACAGGTTGGTTGCTTGTGAAGAAGCTTAAGAAGAGAGAAAGATAGAGAGAGAAGTGGGAAACAACTGATGAAATTAACAATCTGAGCAGAAAAAACAACCGACAATGTCATGTTCGTCTTCTCCCACGCCCTGCCACTTGGTCCCATATCACCATTCATTATTGCATTGCATACACCTCGCTACCCCACCCTGACCCTCACCCTCACCCTCCTTTTCTTTTCTTTCTTTCTTACTGTTCCTTTCTTATCTTTGCCTAGTTTCCCACGTCGTCCTCTCTATTCATTAGAATTTACTTTTGACACTACAAAGTGACGCAAATAATGGTGTGATTCTGCGTGAGATGAGTTTTGACGTACGCTCAGCCTTTTCATTTTTTTTAATAATGCAAAATGTAATCCATACTTTATGTCTTGTTTGACATTCCTTTTTCACAAAAAAACGATTATGAACGAAAAAAATATATTCTTAAAAAATTTTGTTGTAGTAACACTCAGGATGACCGAATTGCCAAATGGCAAATCACAATTGGTTGTTGGATCCAATACAAAATTGCCAAGTAGCAATTCTGACATCTAGAGTGTTCACCCTGAGTGTTAAAGTAGTATAACTCTTTTTTAAACTGTTCAATAATGTGTTGTCATATTGTACAATGTAAACAATTATATTAAAAATAATGTACACGTAACATGATTGTTTCTTTTTCAACATAATATAATTGGAAAATGTTAAATGTACATTTTGTTTTACATTACGGTTGACATCCCCCTATTTGATACAATTTGAGCAGTAATGTGAAATTGTGTTGGGAAAATCAAAGGAGATGATGGTGTGTGCTCATGTGGAAGAATGTAAAATATGATATAAACCATAATGTACTCGTAGCATAATTGTAATTGTCGTCATAAATCTCCAATTTTCTTTCTCTTTTTTTTCTTTTGTTGAACTTCATAAATTTTTTGATAGTTTAGCCCTGTTTGACAATTATTATTTTCAAATTTTTTTCCTACTACTCATTCTTAACCTCAGATTTAAATAATAAAATATTCTGAACGTAAATTCAAAAATTTTCATACTTTTTAACCATACATTATTCTAAAAATTACTATTCAAAACTATATTTTCCCCAAATAATGATTTTGAAACAGGGGCTTAATGAGTAGTGTTATTTAGCTCTTGTTTGATAAACATTACTTTCAAACTCTTTTTTTAACAAATTTATTTTCAACCACACATTCACACAATAAATTATTTAGTACGTAAATTTAAAAAGATTTCCTACATTTTAACCATATATTTTCATAAAAATCACTATTTAAAACATATTTTTTCCTATTGTCAAAAAGGGAATTAGTTGTAATTTTTTCATGATCCCCTGTTTAGTAGGTGTCAATCACTTAACATCACTTAGATTATTTATCACCAGCCATTTGAACAGACAACATTGCTGTACTTTGATGCATAATTTGTTGTTAATAGATCAATAGAATACATTGAAAACTTTTTTGACGAATCCATTTTATACTGAAAAATTAGGCGAGATCATTTTTAACTGCGCGTTTCATTCCATCCACAACTTTTACACTTTTTAATCACGCTTTTTATAGAATCCAGCCATTTTTATCAAATTTATTTGCTAAAAATATATATCATGTCACCATATAGCATTATTCTTGAAATTTGAATATTCTCATTTGATAAATAATACATGTAGATAACGAATAGAGATAATAAATCAGGGGTTGTGTTATATTTATTTAACAATTTACACAATGGTTTATCTACAGATAGTGTGACAAGATTCAATTGAATCAAAATCTTATCAATCAAATAACTTTTTCATCTACATTTTGATATTTCATCATTATATAAAATATTATGTAAATAATTATATAAAAGAAGCATGTTTCATAAATCAGACCTCTAATTGTTCTTGAAAATATAAGCAAAAGACTCCTTAGGAGCTAAAATAAAGGCTTTAATGTTATAAGGATTTTTCATTAATGAAGTTGATAGGAAACATAGCATATATTTGACAAATACGTTTAAAACACTTGTTAAAAGTTAAATATTTCTTCTTCACATATTTCGTGGAATTCACAAATATTATTCATTAATTTATCTTTTGCTTATTTTTTATCTATTTATAAATAAAACTTGCCAAATATATGCTTATCTGAGAATGAGGATTGTAGGATTATTCTTTGCTACTTCTCAAAGCAATGTTCTCCTAATTTTTTCGACTTAATATATTGAAATTTTCTTTGCACCGCTCAATTTTATAGTTGAACCGTGAATGAGCATTTTGGCCCGAGCATTTCAATACTCGAGATCGTTTAATATACTTCAAATATTTTGTAAATAGAACTATTTGGATCCATGCAATTATTGGAACTGAACTCAAACTCGAATCATCTATTCTGGTTCAATTCGATCTATTCATAACATATTTTAAAAAAATAACTATCAGCTAACATTAGAAATTATCTTCTCAATATCTATCAGAAATAGAAAAAATAAAATGTGTTATCATATACATATTTGAACATTTTCTTAATTCACTAAAATATGTCACCAAATATCATCCAATATCTATCACAATAACATCAAATTTCAGCTACGACTCCAAGTGTAGCGCCTCAAGAAGAACTTTTAGTATGAGTAACGCGTAAAGTGCGATTAGGAGTGACTAGAAAAGAGAGTGATATGATTCATTATTCAAATGAATGAAATTGATAGATTAGGTGCTCAGTACTTGGGTTTGCAATCTTGGACCAGAACCATCGCTTCGAAATGCTCCATCTTAGTTAAAGTGTCCACTCTTAACAATTTTAATTTGTTGCACCAAATTTAAATTTCAATTAACATCATCAATATTTGCTCATTGTTACACTTATTTCTCAACTTTTTGTTCAATTCCTATATTTTAATATTTAATTAATAAGCACATCTTGTTTAAGACGACATTTTTGTCCAAATATCTTTTTATTGTGCTTTGAAATGAGAAAAAATATATTTATTCAAACTTTTATATTTGTGTTTTTTCTTATTTAAAAACATAGAGGGAAAATAAGGCATTTGTATGCCTTTCTACCAGATTTTTGTGAAAACTACCATCAAAGTCAAGATATGTTAATTAATAGATGATTAATGTTAAAATTTATGTTGTATTGGAAATTCTGTAGACAAAATGATTATTATAAAAGAATATGATTGTTTTAAAATAGTTGAAAAAGTCAAGAAGTTTTTTGGTGTGTTGTATAGATGAACTAGGAGTTTTTGGGTTCTAGTATGGAAGAATGACAAATAGTCTTTGGATTTACGCTAACATGTGACCTAACTGATGATCAAGTGAAAAAAGCAAAATCACTATCACCCGCATCTCGCTCGAGCGACACACTTCTCACTCGTCTGTTGCTAGCATGGTATTCGAGCGATGATGTTTTTCGAAAAAAACCCTAATTTGCGTTTTCCAAGAGTTCTATCTGTCGTATACTATCTAAAGACCTCCTATTATAAATACACAATGCTCATTACGTTTTTGTGTGTGGTTGTTCATTATTTTACGTCCTCATTACATCAATCTAGGATACAGGAATACATCCAAATATTGAGATTAAACTTTTAATTCTTGAGATCAATCAACTATAAATTTTGGAAAAACATCAAATTCATATAATCCAAAACACCTACTTCCTAAACACAATTAGGAAGATACTTTCTTAATAATTTTCAGAGGTCGTTTAAGATTGAGGAGGTTGGACAGCAAACACAAAAGGAATACAATAATAAGGTGTTCTTGGTGATCCACAAGAGATGAACGATTCTAAGAAATCGGGAGCAGGTGTGAGTGAAGCACATTCCAGCGGGTCTTGAAGATTGTAGGAATTAGATTAGCGAGTCTAGTGGATTTTACTTTCTTAATAATTTTCAGAGGTTGTTGAAGATTGAGGAGATTGGACAGCAAACACAAAAAGAGTACAAGAATAAGGTGTTCTTGGTGATCCATAAGAGATGAACGATTCCAAAAAATCGGGAGCAGGTGTGAGTGAAGCACATTCTAGCAGGTCTTGGAGATTGTAGGAATTAGATTAGCGAGTCTAGTGGATTTTTTAGGATGAATCATACTGTAAGTTTTTATTGTCTATAGTGGAAACTATTGACTTGGTCTCGAAATTTTTACCCAATTAAGGGTTTTCTCCGTCAACAAATCGTGTATTATTTATTACTTTAATTATTATTGTGCCAATCTAACATAAGATAAACTTGATTGATTGACTAAATATCTAGAATAATCAAAAAGTAACTTGTTGCTTTTAGTTTGTAATTTTAGTTCCGCGTTATTCATCTATTTACCCCCTCTATGTGATTTTAGCGTCGAATTAGTTACTTTCAAGTGGTATTAAGGCCCAAATTCAATTCCTAACCCTAGTTTTCTAAATGAGTAATTCATTGTCTGTTTCGCTATATTTTGATAACAATAACTATGCATTTTGGAAAGTTAGAATGAGGGCCTTTCTTAAATATATGGATAAGCGTAGTAAATGGTTGGACCACCCCATCAATCATAGTTGCAGGTGTAGTTACCCTTACTGATATTTCAACATGGTAAGAAAGATTTAGATGATTGTAATTTGAATAATAAATGGCTTCGTGCTCTATTTATGACTGTATCACCTGAAGAATTTAGGCGTGCGTCTATGTGTAAGGTTTCTAAGAGGTTTGAGATATTTTACAGACCACACATGAGGGTACTTAGGCTGTTAAGAGTTATAAGTTACAGATGTTGACCACTAAGTTTGAAAATATTAGGATGGAGGATGATGATACCATTGATGACTTTTATGCGAGCTTGAATGACAGTTAATTCTAGCTTTAACGATGGTGAGAGAATTCATGAGCATAAGATTGTTAGAAAAATCTTGAGATCCTTACTGGAGAGATTTAAGCCTAAAGTTACGTCTATCGAGGAGAGCAAGGAACTAAATGCCGTTAAGATTGAAGAATTCATTGGATTTCTCCAAATTTATGAACTCACCATATCTTAATCTAAGAAAAACTTGTTCATAGCCTTGAAAATTGTTAGGGAAGAAGAGTATGGTTCTTATGATTAAAAAACACTTAATGACGAAGAAATATCATATTTTGTTAAGAATTTTCAAAAAAATGTTTAGAAATAAGAAGTAGATTAAAGAGAGACATAGATGTGATTTTAGTGAGTATAGAAAGAGAACTAAATTTCTGAGAATGCAACTATCACTAATGAAGAGTCTAGCTCGGATAATTAAAGTAATATATCTACACATGAGGAGAGTGGGAAGTTTATAGCTTTCACTGCTAGGATTAAAAGTGAATTTCATTAGGACAGTAAAAAGGTTGAAGAAGTAGAGAGTGGTGAGCAATTTGAGAAAGATGAGGAAGAGATTCGTGAGGCTTATCAAAAATTATTTGAAGAGAGTCTTAAGATTAAAAAGGTGAATAAAGTCATGCTTAAAAAAGTCAATGAACTTGAACTAGCTAGAGAGAAATTTGTAGCTGACCTTCAGGAGTCTACCTTGTGCATCAATAAACTAGATACTATGAATTAATCCCTAGATCTAAGATTAAGAATCTTACAGATGAACTTGAGAAGTCCTCTAGGAGAGTTAGTAAGTTGATAATTGAGAATGATAAATTAGAAATTCAGGTTAAGAACCTTCAAAGCGAACTTGAATATTCTAAGTCTCAACTTCTTGCTTTTTCTAATGGATCTCAGAAATTGATTAAGTCTTTTGGGGTTGAACAAGTCTTTTGGTAACATGGGAGGTCTAGTATATAAGCAGACCGATCATAATAGCGCTAGTACTTCAAAAATCATTTTTATCCATGCCACCAACCAGCTTATGTGTGTTTCTAATCTTGAACTCAAGAACAAGGGTATCGAATGACAAAGGCCTACTAGACATTGTATGACCTACCAACCTAGGAATATATATCAGCGATCATATAACTCTGGACTTAGGTTTATCCCTACTTGTTTTCAATTGTGATGAGTTATGACATATCTAGGTATCATAAATTTCTAAATAGAAATAGAAATCAGAATTTCATTGGAGTTTTAAGTCAGGATTTTGATGGTCGAATTGACTTCATTACTAATCAAGTGAGTCATTTGGCCAAATTAATGACACAATTGACCCAGAATGCTACTAGACAAGTTTGGATTAAAAAGAGAGATTTAAAAAATTTAGAAATTGATCACGGTACACTTAAATGTAATAACGTTTATATACTTAATTGATTATATGTTTTTTTATGTGTGCTCATGCTTATTAATTGAGATTCATTTATTATTGCACGTATCTTTTTTTTTTTTTAGTTTTATGAT
>CAIGRP010001733.1:0-40628 GCA_903798385.1 Fraxinus cuspidata
ATTGGTCACAATATCAATTTATCGGCCACAAATCACAAATGTTAGTGTCAAAATTCTAATTTTTAGGTCACATATTATTTATTGCTCACAAAATATCCAATTTATTGGTCACAATCTCAAATAATTGGCAACAAACACCACCACTCCATGCTCATCCCAGTACAATCAACGCACCACCGCCTGGCCACCACCGCCAGCCCAACCCTCATCGCCACCGCCAGCAACTCCACCTACACTATCAACAAAAATCAACTCAAACCCCCAACACCATCAAAATATGGAAACCACCACCACCACTCCAACAACAAAAATCAAAACCAACACCTCACCACCACCTATAACACCATCGTCACAACCTGTACGACCACCTCGACCCATCACTGCACCAACATCATAGTAGCACCAATAACCAGCAAAATGTCTCTCCACTGCCAAGGTCCCTAGAGACCCTACCACCACCAACCTCACTGTCACCGCCGCAGCTAGACCTACCACCGTCGTTAGCACCTCTACGTGCCCAACCAACAAAAACCACCCCAAACCACCACTACAACCAAACACATGCACCACCAATCCACAACCACAGCCACCGCCGCCACCATCTCCATCACAGTCGCTACCACAACTATCATCTCCTCTATCTTCATCTCCATCACACCGCAACCACCAACCCCACTAAAAAATTTTCCCAAATCGCCCCTGCCACCACGATCTCCACAAAATCACACAAATCCACCACACCGCAACAGCCTCCATAAGTCCACTAGATCGCAATCTTGATGCCGCCACCATCACCATCGAACTGAAGCAGCGACAGCGACTAAGCCGCTCTGTGATGGACAGGATAGATAGAGACAAGAGAAGAGGCACGGCGGGGCACAAAAAAACAGAGCATCGCAACAACGATCACAAGTGTCTTCGATGGCAGTGCTCCTCGACAACGACAACAGCGGTCTGATGGATAGGATAGAGAGAGACGAGATAAGAAGAGAGAATGGGGATAAGAAAAAGAGAAAATGATTTAGAGTTTGCAGTGGATGGGATAGGGTGTGTATATGAATTAATTTATAATATTATTATTAATATTAACATATTGATTTATAATATTTGAATTAATTTCTGATTTTTGTATAAAAAAACATTATATCTGATTTTTGAAATTGAATCTTAAAAAATCTGGTTTTGTGTAATTCTCTCTTAGAATTTTTTGGTTTGGTTTGGGCCATATTTGAGGTTTAGTTCGGTTTTAATCTGCGATTTATCTATGAAATTGTAGTAATATATTTATAATTAACATATAAGTTTAAACGAGAATTAATAATGTTAAATTTTAAATTATATTTATATTTTTTGAAATTTGAAATTCAAATAAAAAGGCTTTGAACGTGATTTGCGTCTTAGTTTTATTGAATTATGATTTAGATTGTCGAAAATATATGCTTGTTTTCTTCATTTCCTATGATTTGGTGGTGGGGGGGGGGGGGTAATTTAATTTAGTTTAGATATCGGGTCAAGACGTGTGTAGTGAACTTGTAAAGCCAATAGGCTGATTGTAATTTGTATTGCTAAATTGGTTTTTTTAAGTGAAATCGTAAAATTTATAATTTGATAAAATTAATTTTTTTAACTAAAAAAATAAAAAAAGCGGTCTGTTCGGTTTGGATTTGTGTAGTTTTTTAAAATCGAAATCTAAACCAAATCATTTTGAAAAAGTTTGGTTCAGTTTGAGGGAAACAAAGGCGGGTCTACATAGAACCGAACAAGTGGTTTCAAACCAATGGGTTCAATTTGATTTGCGATTCCACAATTTTTTTTTTGTGGAGCCCTACATCAAATTAGCTCAAATCATCTAAACTCATGAATTATATAAATCAATTTGTAGGTTTTGACATTTTAAAAAATAAAAAATCAAAACAATTTTTCGTACTGTTGTAAATAATCTACGTCAAGCCAGAGTCTCCTTCGATTTTCATCTAGTTTCATTGCCCTAGTTGATATTTGTGTCTAATCTAATTGTAGAAATTGATTGTAATATTTATGATTTTGAGCATTTTTTTTTATTTTTTGAAAATTGAAGAATATGTATAAAGTTCAAAGAATTCATTATTTTTAAACAAAAAAAATTGTAGTTCTAATCAGCTTTAAGTGTATTAATTTAATATTTTATTTTTTAAGGGAGTGGCCTAATTTCCCCTCTTTATAATTTAAAAAAAAAAAAACAAATTGAACCCAACAAACATCAAATTAAGCGTGAACACAATTCGATTTGTTACATATTTTCAACGCAAATCATTTCACATGTTTCAAACCAAACCATTTTATTTTTCGGCCAAACCATTATTTACGGTTTGGTTCGATTTTATTCTACAGTTTATCTATCGAAATTATAGTAGTATATTTAAAGTTAACATAAAAGTTTAAACGAGAATTAATAATGTTAAATTACATTCATATTTTTTGTTTTTAAATTCGAAATACAAATAAAAATGCTTTGAACATGATTTGCTGTCATAGTTTTATTGAATTGTGATTTGGATTGTCAAAAATATATGCTTGTTTTCTTCATTTTCTATGATTTGGGTGTAATTTTAGTTTAGTTTAGATATCGAGTAAAGACATGTGTAGTGGACTTGTAAAACCGGTGGGCTTATTGTAATTTGTATTGCTAAATTGATTTTTTTTTTTAAAGTGAAAACTGTAAAATTTATGATTTGATAAAATTACATTTTTAATTAAAAAAAGATTCGGTTTGATTTTGTGCAATTTTTGAAAATCGGAATCTAAATCAAATCATTTTGAAACGGATTGGTTCAGTTTGAGGGAAACAAATCGCATGTCTACATGGACCTGAGCTAACAATTTCAAACTAACGGTTTTAATTTGATTTGTAGTTCCACAATTTTTTGTGCAGCCCTATATCAAATTAGCTTAAATCATCTACACTCATAAATTATATAAAGCAATTTGTAGGTTTTGACATTTTAAAAAATAAAAAATCAAAACAATTTTTTGTACAGTTGTAACATATCCATGCTAGGCCGGAGCTTCCTTCTTCTTCGATTTCCATCTAGTTTAATTGCTTTAGTTGGTTTTCGTTTCTAATCTAATTGTAGAAATTGATTANATGAGTCTCAAAAAAATTATTAAAAAATTAAAAATTATATATATATATATATATATATTTTTTTTTTTTTAAAAAATTGAATAATATGTATAAAGTTCAGAGAATACATTATTTTTATTTATTTTTCAGTTTAAAATATTTAATATAATATTAAAAATTAGAAAACGCATATACTTTGCATAGGGACACATATTTGTAATGCTTGATGTGCGATAGAAACACATTGCTAAACGTTACGCATTTTAGAACCTTCATTAATAGTGAACAAAGTGAATTATCTTTAAATGTAACTATTTTTTCAAACAAGTTTAAATGCTGTGAGCATTATTATTAATAAACAAACAACTGTAGAGAAAATTTAGATGATGGGTCATTATTTAATTGGGCGATAACTATGGAAACAGTAGATATGAACTCATCAAATAATTTAAGGCGAGAGTTGTTTTAAAATTGAACAATTGTTTTTATGTAAAAGTGAATGTAATAAATTGAAGTATTGCACAAGCTGTTTATCCAAGTTCGAGATTTGCTATTAAAAAATTGTTTATCCGACCGAGTCCGGCTATGGGGAAAAAAATTTGACAACATGTAAATTTAAAGTAGGTTATATGAAGTATTTTTTTTTTTGTTTGTTTGTCAAAACCGATTTATCAATAATCAACAATACTTTATTATTATTATTATTATTATTATTATTATTATTATTATTATAAACGTAAATACTTATATAATTGTTTTTCAACTTTTAGGTGGTCGCAGTAGTTGAACATAGACTTCTCACATAACAATCATAATAAAGTTGAAACACATGATTGGTATGGTGACATAAAATTCAAATAATGGATTTATAAGTAGTAATTTATTTGATTTAACTACTTAATTATTGATGATATTTTTTTTAAGTTGACATTTAAAAGGTAAATGGGATGAGTTTCAACTCAAGAAGTTAATACAATATTCCTCTCTTATTTGAATTTATAACTAATGTTGATTTCAACAAATAATAATTTATGTAGTGGAGTTTAATTTTATTTAAATTACTTATTTATTTATCAATCATGATTTTCAAAGTTATGTTTAAACCAACAAAACTTACTTTTTTCTTCATGAAATGCTTTTTACTTCCTATTTAAGAACAAAGTATCTTTTAACTTAAACAAAACATCCTCTTAGGAAGGTTACATGTGTAGAGAACAAGACATGGAGAGGTGGTGTTGGGTCGACTATTTTAGTTGTGGCAAACATCGATTTTATTACCCATGGTCTAGAAGATAAGAAAAGGGGGGGAAAATGTAACGTAGAGGGATGGTGATCGAGAAAGAGCGAGTGAAGTATTTTGCAGGCCGTTGAAGTCTACCATTAAAGACTCGTGAGAGATGAATAGTATCAGATACCATATAGAAAACAAGAGATTGAGAAGAATAATGATTCATTTTCAATCATAGATCTGGAATGTATTTATGCAAATTGAGTCATTTATCTAATTTATCTAATATATCTATGCAAGTTTGAATAACTAAGTGATAATAAAAAATCCACCTAATCTAATCTTTGACGAAATTCGACCAATGCTAGCAATTCGATTTATAGAGTAAATAAAAACTGATATACTAAAATCTTATTCATTATGTTATAATCATTTTTGTTCAATACTAAATACCGAACAATTTTCAATACATGCTTGGAGAGTTGGAGTTGACTAGAAAACAAATATTTTCCAACTTTTTTTTTTTTTCCTTTCTTGATTAAGCACCTTCTAGCTAGTATTTGACTACTTCCATGGAGACCCCGTCTATGGTCCTCACACTACTCTTTGAACCGCGTTTTTCCTTTTCTTTGATTCTTCTTCAAAGTTCACACCCTAACACCCTTAAAAACTGACCCATTTTTTTTATTTTTCAAATCATTATACTTCCAAGAAACAATGATAACATTTTCTTGTAAATGGCTAATTTCCCTGTAAATATTTTCCCTCTCCTCCTTTTTCCTCTTTGTTTTACATTCCTTTTTCCCTTCATTCATTCACTTTCCACTATTGCAATCTCTGAAACTGGTAATCAAACTTTAGTTTGTGCACTAAATAATGAATCAAGAATTGAATGTAAAGGTTTTCCTCAAGGAATTTCAATTCCATTGGAGCCTGATTTTACATCAGTTTCTGGGATTTCGGGTGGAAATGGATTCCTCTGTGCATTGAATTCATTTTACCCTTCATCAGACTCAATCATGGGTTGTTGGAGATTTTCAAATATATCCACCAACATTACCTACAACTATAAGAGGCTTTATATAGGTCCTCTGCTGAGAGAACTCGACGCCGGGAATTCCCGTATATGTGGTGTAACCAATGGATCCAACCATTTTCAGTGCTGGCTGTCCCGGCCGGATTTCAATTACACTGCTGGCAATTTCTCCTCAAGAATTACTGTGGGAGAGAATTTTGTTTGTGGGTTGTTGGATTTAGGAGAAATCCGTTGTTTAGGAAATGATGCTAATGTTATTGATCATATACCTAGAGGAAACTTTTCTTTGATTGAGGCTGGTTTACACCATGTTTGTGCCATTTCTTTTAATGGGAGTTTGGAGTGTTGGGGAAAAACGGTAGGTGAAAAACCTGGTGGCGAGTTCATAGCACTAGCCTCCGGGGAGAGTCGGAACTGTGCATTGAGGCTTAATGGAACCGTGGTTTGTTGGGGTGAAAATGGATTCAATTTGCCTGCTTCATTGAAGGAGATGGATTTTATTGCTTTGGAAGCAAAAGTTAATGTTTTTTGTGGTGTTAACAAATCAGATTATTCCTTGCTTTGCTGGGGTGATGAGAGTTTCGATTCGAATCCTGCGGTTTTCAAAGATGTAGTTCCGGGTCCTTGCATAGCTCGAAATGAGTGTCCTTGTAATCCTTTACCTGATTATGGCAAGTACTGCAGTGACGGACTAGTCATATGTGATCCTTGTGTTAAGAAGCCTTCTGTGGCAGCGCCGCCATCACTGCCCCCATCGCTAATGGCACCACCACCACGGAGTTCCTCGAGCAGTGGACAATGGAATAGTAAAATGGTGGCCTTATTGGTTGTAGGTTGCGTTGGATCATTCTCGTTGTTTTTAAGCTTGTGTGTATTGTTCTTCAGATATTGCAAGATTACAGGCAGTCGAATTCATGATTCAGGACGTCTAGAGGAGGGCGGCCCGTCTCAACAGAACAGCCAAACTACTCAAGCTCAACCATCTCCACCGGTCTTGGAGAAGCGGCTCAGTCATTTAATCAGTGCAGGGAACGGAGGTCACTTGGAGGAATTTTCCTTGCAAGAGTTACTTAAAGCAACTAATAGTTTCTCTGAGGAGAACAAAATTGGAACCGGAAGCTTTGGATCCGTCTACCATGGTACACTGGACGATGGGCGCGAAGTGGCTGTCAAGAGAGCCGAAGCCTCGTCCTCTTCATCGTATGGAGGCTTTGCCAAACATAGCCAAGACGACAAGGACAATGCATTCTTGAATGAGCTCGAGTTTTTATCGCGTCTCAATCACAAGAATCTTGTTAGGCTATTGGGATATTGTGAAGATAGCAACGAGCTCGTATTAGTCTATGAGTACATGGACAATGGCACCCTCCATGATCATCTCCACAAGCTTCAAACTTCTCCATTCATGTCATGGTCAACAAGAATTAAGGTAGCACTTGATGCAGCAAGAGGAGTCGAGTACCTCCATGAGTATGCTGTGCCACCAATTATTCACAGGGACATCAAGTCATCAAACATACTACTCGACACCACGTGGACTGCCAAGGTGTCCGATTTTGGGCTATCGTTGATGGGTCCACAAGATGACCAGTCCCACCTGTCATTACGTGCTGCAGGCACGGTTGGGTACATGGATCCCGAATACTATAGATTGCAACAATTAACGACTAAGAGTGACGTTTATAGTTTCGGGGTCGTATTGCTTGAATTGCTATCAGGGCACAAGGCAATTCACAAGAATGAGAATGGGGTGCCAAGAAATGTGGTGGATTATGTAGTTCCATACATAATTCAAGATGAAATTCATAGGGTTTTGGATGGGAGGGTGCCCCCTCCTACACCATTCGAGATTGAAGCAGTGGCATATGTAGGGTACCTTGCTGCAGATTGTGTCATGCTAGAGGGACAAGATCGGCCATCAATGAGTGAAGTTGTAAATAGCTTAGATAGAGCCCTCGAGGCATGCTTGGCACCCCCGGTGTTATCGCGATCCACCACCGACTCCTCGACGTAATTATCTCGGAAACCTTGCAATATTTTAAAGAGCCCTCGGATAGTTCAGTCCAAGAATAACAAGTCTATTAGCAGGAACACACTTTACAAATGAAGTGAATTATGGTGTAGATCAGATTATCGATTAAATTTATTTCAAATTATTTTAGGTGCAAGATTACGGGCTCAATAAGAATGTGAATATTACATTGAAATTTCCGGAGGAGGAAAAACACAATTTTGAGCTATCACGCTTTAGATTTTTTTATTTATTTTTTCCCCTTATGAATTTGTTAGTTAATTGTGTATAGTGGAAAGGCGTACCTACTAAATAAGTTAATAAAATGTGCAGCACAGCTTATTCATTCTTTTTTTTTTTTCCTCTAATATTTGAAATTCAAACACTTCCAATAGTTTCATAGATGACATTTGGTAATTTTCTTCGTAATTTCTAAGTCAAATCACCAACCACAAAGTTGTTCCTACCTAAACGACTTTGTCAATATCAATGTTGTTCAAATCAATTTCCACGTGAAATAAAAAACATAATAGTCTAGGATAATGATACGCGTAACAAAAAATCAATCTTTCACATTTTTTTTTTCAATTTCTTCTTACCTCAAGTAAAGGATAACTTAATTGTTAAATATGATGAAACGAAACTGATGATCCAATTCAGTTGACCAGAATTGAGCTTTTGTCTCGATGAAATTGAACCTGACTACATTGTTAATTAATGATGTTTCTTGGTTCATTGAAATGATTCTCAAAGTTAATTTATAAGAAAGTACGGATCCATTTGATTGCAAGAATGAAATTTGGGTGAAAAAAATGAATTTCAGGTAAATTGTCTAGAATTTGTTTTATTGGAAATTGTCAATTAATTGTGTTTGATTGATATAATTTTTCACTTGAAAAATATTGAAATTTTGGATCTTTTGATGTTCGTTTAACTTTATTTTTCATGAAAATTGTTCATTAAAGAGATAGAATTTGTTATAATTGAGGATAAAATTTGTTTCAAAAAAAAAAAAAATTGCCTAGAAAAGTGGTGGGAAAAGTTTTCCTAAAAAACCAAAAAAAATGACCAAAAAGGAGGTTGGGCGGAAAACCATTTGCCAAGAAAATTATGTCTATCAAACAAGCAAAAATGTGAAAAATGGAAAATCAATTCCTAGTTCCATAAAAAAGAAATACTATCAAACAGGCCGTAGTGTCATACTACACCAGGAAAAATAAGCAGGTGCAATGTTTTTAAATCCGACTCTAGAACAAATGAGTTCAACCCTAACGTAAAGAAGAAAAGAACAAATATGATCCAAAGATACATTATGAAAATTTACTCACGCATTCCATATAATCCACAATTTTTATTCACTTTTTATCCTCTCTTCATGTAGGACCCACTTTTTAAAAAGTTCTAAGATGCCAATAATGTTGGTAACAAGTTTAAATCAATCTTTAAAGGACAAATTTCTTAAAATTTTCCAAAAGAAAATTTGAGAAATTCGATCCAATTCACGCGGTTCCAAGGGTCGTAAAGTTGCTAGCCCCAAATAAGACACTTGTTCCACGAAATTTCTTCGCTTCTTCCTTTAAGCCTTTCTTTCTTGTCTGCAATAGGAGAATTTTCTTCTATTCTAGATATGCATGAAATATCTATATATTTCTCAGCTTTAACTTCAGCCTTTGATCCATTTTAGCGATTTATAGACTTGAGCGTCGCCATAAAAATCTCAACACTACAATATTTGGGATGGTAAGAGCATATGACAATTGGGAAAGGCTAGTTGAAGCCACCCTAAAGAGAGAGCAGCTTCGGGAAATTGCTCGATGTCCTAGCTTCAGCTCTACTCCTTCAGATTTCAGTTCGAGGTTGAGTTTCAGTTCTCTTCACGCTCAGTTGGAGGATTTTTCCTTGCAAGAGTTACTTAAAGCAACTAATAGTTTCTCTGAGGAGAACAAAATTGGAACCGGAAGCTTTGAAAAGGTCTATTATGGCACATTGGACGACGGGCGTGTAGTGACCATCACGAGAGCCAAAACTTCGTCCTCTACATTGTTTCCAAAACACAGCCTAGAGGGCAAGGACCAAGCATTTGTGATTGAGCTCAATCACAAGAATCTTGTAAGGCTATTGGGATATTGCAAAGATCGCAACGAGCTGGTATTAGTCTATGAGTACATGAACAATGGCACCCTCCATGATCATCTCCACAAGCTTCAAACTTCTCCATTCATGTCATGGTCAACAAGAATTAAGGTAGCACATGATGCAGCAAGAGGAGTCGACTACCTCCATGAGTATGCTGTGCCATCAATTATTCACAGGGACATCAAGTCATCAAACATACCACTCGACACCACGTGGACTGCCAAGGTGTCCGGTTTTGGGATATCGTTGATCGGTCCACAAGATGACCAGTCCCACCTGTCATTACCTGCTGCAGGCACGATTGGGTACATTGATCCCGAGTACTATAGATTGCAACAATTAACGATTAAGAGTGACGTTTATAGTTTCGGTGTCGTATTGCTTGAATTGCTATCAGGGCACAGGGCAATTCACAAGAATGAGAATGGGGTGCCAAGAAATGTGGTGGATTATGTAGTTCCATACATAATTCAAGATGAAATTCATAGGGTTTTGGATGGGAGGGTGCCCCCTCCTACACCATTCGAGATTGAAGCAGTGGCATATGTAGGGTACCTTGCTGCAGAATGTGTCATGCTAGAGGGACAAGATCGGCCATCAATGAGTGAAGTTGTAAATTGCTTAGATAGAGCCCTAGAGGCATGCTTGACACCCACCCCCCGTGTTATCTCAATCTACCACCGACTCCTCAACGTAATCTCAGAAACCTTGCTATTATCTCATGCCTAGTCCAAGAATAACGAGCCAATTATCACGAACAGGCTCTGGGACTAAACTAATGAAACCATCTATATATTTTAGTAGCAATATTACGGGTTCAATAAGAATATCAATATTACATAGAAATTTTTCAAAGGAGAAAGAACATTAGTACGTTTTGGATTTTTCTTTTTCTTTTTTCTTTATAATTTTGTTAGTTGAGTATATATTATATAATGTAAATTTCTACCAACTACACATAAGTTACTGAACCGTGCAGCACAGCTCATTTTTCTCTATAATCTTCGAAATTCAAACTCTTCCATTTCTCTGTAATTTCTCAAGTCAACAAAGTACAAAATTCAAGATAAAGAAATTGCCAATTCATCACCCACAGAGTTGTCACACTCGAGACCGGGAAGTCCCTACTATTTACGCGGTACATGACTTCGTCAATATCATTGTTTTTAAAATTAACTTCCCCGTGAATTAAAAAGCGTAGATGGTCGAGTAACGAGCACGATATATTTCAAGACAGAATCAAACGTAAACAATTATTTACTGAAACTTTTGATAAACGTGTGATCAATTAATCTGATTTTTTCAATTCAATTTACTAATAGAGCGATTTCGTCACTATTTTTAGGATGGAAGTAGTGATTTTATTCAAGATTTTTGGATTTGTGATATTTGGAAGAAGTCATGCGGAAGTTCCCCCATCCCAATCAAAGATTTTAAAATTAATTTAAAGAAAAATGTCAGATTGAATTTGACATAAGATACCAACTATGACAAAAATTATGTCCATTGCTTACTCAAATAATTTAATTAATTGGATTTTGCAAGAAGCAGCATACAATTCAAATTTTATATATTAAAATAACATTAGTTTTATAACTAACTAGAAAACATACTAAGATATCACTAATTAGATATTATAAATTAACTTGAACAGGAAGAGAAATGAAGATGTAAATTTTATTTTTGGAAATTATTGTGTTTAATTTAATGTACCAAACATGTCATAAATCACAAACGAGGACATTATTCATCGAAAACAAGCAAGTGCAATAAAATCAAGCATTAACATTGAGTTTTTGTCCTTTACAATGAACTCAGCAAAAAATTGATGTCAATCAACTTGTATGTATGAAAAGGGTAGCAAGATAAAGTCCATCGACTACATGTTTGGGACGTAATATTGAAGATAGTTTATAGTACAATAAACAGATTTTTAACATCTTGCTTATTTAATCCCATCATGTACGGTATAGTCCAGCTTACCAAATAAGAGCACACAACCAGTACAAGTAATCATCTCGATTCTAATACCATCCTTCTCCATCCACCCTCCCCATCGGCATTCTCCTTATTTAACGTACCTTTTCTTGACGATTTCTTTGGTGTTTCACACTGCCACTGAACCTACCGGAGCCTGCCTTTGTTCAAGTAGATTTCTCAACGCGTTGTCAATGTGGGTAAATACGAGCATTAGTATTCTGAACTGAGAATTACCACAATCACAAGCACTTAAAGAACTAAACAAAAAAGGTTGTAGAGAAGAAAAAGGTAATTCTCCATCAGGGCTGTGATCATGTAATTCTATCTTGGGCCAGTAAATATGATTTTTGGTTCACAAGTAATAAAGAGAATAGAGAGAAGGGGAAGCAAAATGAGGGAGAGGCAGCAATTGATATGATCTATATGTAAGAAAATACAGACAAAATGACAACAAATAAACTAACTATAATTGGTGCATAACCAAGTCATAAATTTAAATCAATTTTCAGAAATTTTCCTTGGAATGTTTACTCCACTTCGTTGAGCAGAAGTAGGAAAAATAACCTCAAACTTGACAGTGTTGTATTCGCAGGTATTCTTATATGAAATATAGAAAGCAGAAAGTGAGACCACCTTCAATGTTCGTACATAGATAGCACTGCCTCCACATTTTTGTTATGAGTGACAAAACGCAGTTTTACCTGAAAAAGAATTATAGGAACCTTACTCTAACAGTCAACAATAAACACATTTTAGATATATCCCGACAGTCAGACAAGTAAAGGCTGAGACACGGGCTAACTAATTAAAAAGGATGTATAAGTCAACTAAACAAAAACAAGGTCACTTTTCAAGATATAGACGTAAAATGAAGCATGCCTTTTCTTCGGTGTCATCAAAGCGTTGAGTAAGCCTAGCAGCAATTACTTCAGTTTCAGGGGGAGTATACTTTATATGATATATTTTCCCCGTAACAGGATCTAATCTACGGCCAACAACTCTTTCAACAAGGATGTCTTCAGGGACCTGTAGAGACCAAAAAGTTTGTTATACTTGCACTTTATGAATACTAACTCAATCAAGATGAAGCCAACAAATTCTTAAAAAGTATAGATGAAATTTCTTCACCTTGTAACCAGCAAAAACAAATATTAATTAGATGAAGATCATACTAGCTCTGGGTTCTAATATCATAAACTTTTAAATTAATATTAATTAGATAATCTTTAAATACGGATAGCAACAGCAGAACCTCACTTCAAGAAGAATGAAAATGTGTGGCTCAAAGCCGAATCCTACAAGAGCAGTCGCTTGTGAAGAACTCCTTGGATATCCATCCAAAAGCCAGCCTTTTTCTTGAGAATCTGGTTGTAATAAACGCTCCTTGACCATCTACAACCATAGAGAGATGCTAATTCTTTTTCATTTATCTAGATATTGTTATTGATTGTTTGAATAGTACATTTTACAAAGAAACAACAAAATTTATGAATAGAAAGCTACCGTGACAACTATTTCATCTGGGACCAACTGCCCTTTCTCCATATTTTCCTTCGCTAGCCTCCCATTTTCTGTCCCAGCAGCAACTTCGGCCCTGAGAAGATCTCCAGCCGCAATGTGCACCAGATCATACTGCACATTGGAAAATGACATAATTCAATTGTCTTGTCTTCTATGGTTCATGATATCCGCAAGCAGCAAAACCAGACACTGGCCACGCGAGAAATTATGACACAAAAAATATGAAAATAAAGAAATAAAAGAATGAAAACATATATAATTCAAAATCCATGCCTTTCGAACTGAGACGGGGGCACAAAAAAAAACTTTATAATTAAAAATACAGTTATGCTACATGTACATAATAGTTTGCATACACATGATATGGCAAAATACGATTGGGCCAAAATTTCTTCCCAAAAAAAAAAAAACCCTTCTTCACTTTCTTTTTGACACATCATCTGTATATAAATTATTATGTAACTCTATTATGTACAAGTATCTTTATTTTTAAAAATAATATAGAAGACCAAAGCATCATAAATATAAGTTAAAAAAAAAAGGCCGTTGGTGCCAACCATAAATGTTTTCTTCTGCGAAGTTGAAAAACAATTACTGAGTATGAGTCCGCATATTTAATTAGATTGCTACTCATCCAGCGTTGAGTTAGTTTCAAAATTTATACTTAGACATAATATACTTTATTGCTAAAATCCTTCACGAGCTCATTACTATACAAAAATCCCTGGAATTTTCCATGTCAGACACCAACCTTCTATTACGCTAACTTTCGGAAAATGTATATTGGTTTCTTCACAATCAAATGTCATAATCGACGTCTCTGGTCAAACCAATGGTTTATAGGGCTAAGATTAATGTATTGTATTTTGTTTTCTTTCTGAAGGTAAACTAGACTATTATACCAGTCTTTAAACATTGGTCCAACGAAAAAAAAGAAAAAAGATCAACCATGACATTTGGACATCTATTAAACCTAAACATATCTACTAGTACAAAATCAAACCTGTTGGCTTGAATGTATAAATCCAATTATGTTGTCACACAATTTGCAACATTCAATGAACAGCATTTCTGCAGAGCTTCCACACAGCTGGCTATCAAACTCTCTATGGAACATTGGTGTGTATCGAAATCATCGATAAGGGTCCAATTTCCCCCATGCCCTTTCACAAAGGTTGCGTCTTTTGCCATGTCTCTTTGAATGGTTGCGACTCATGGAAAATAACTCCGTTTAAATGATGCAATCCGAAAGGATATGAACTTTAACAATGAACAACATTCCCCATTAAAGTCCTCGTGACACAGTACTTTAATCAAATTCCTTTAAATCAATCAGCCTATATAAGTAGCTCGAATAATACCCACCACGTGTCAACTACCATTAAACACTAGCAAAATCATATATCAACAGCACTAAAAGTAGCAAAAAATATATAACAATATATAAATCAACAGAAAAAAATCACCTTCTTAGTTATGATCTCGCATTGGGTTCCTTTACCAGAAGCCGGAGGTCCCGAAATCATTACCTTCAAAGGCTCTGCCTTTATCCCGGACAACACAACCTATTCCAATTTGTCCAAAATATCAAAAATTAAGCCCAGCCCTTTAACATATTTACCATGAAATTTTCATTTCAAACTCAATAAACCCACAAAAATAAACACTCACAAATGAATTTGGAGCATTCTTTGATTTATGTAACTGGATCCGGGATAATTTTGAATTAATATTTATAGAGGAAAAGGGGATTTGTGAGAAGGATGAAGATAGTTTTGAAGCGAGGAGAGTAGAAGAAGTTAAGGGCTTGTTTGCATTGGAGGATACCGCCATGAAATTCACTGAACAGCAACTGCTACAAGCCATTTTGCTGTGAATCAACTCTCACTCAAACAATCAACATACATAAAGAACTCTACATATTTTTTATGCAAATAAAAAAGAAAAAAAATTGTGTATTTCGATTTAGGGGCTGTTTCTTCCCTTTTCTTTTCTTTTCTATTTTTTTCCTTCAAAAACAGCATTTTATAATATTGTTATAACACAGAATATGTAATTAAAGAATAAGAAAAAAATTCTAAATTTACGTATAATATTATTTTATTAAAAATTAAGTTATTAGAATGTAATGTATTTTGATAGAAAAATAAGGCTCAAACAAGGACTAAATTAAACTAGAGATGTGTCCACGTTGACCACAAGAGGGGTATAATAACAAGAGCCGGACCTCGGGCTGAGTTTGGGGAGGAAATAGTAGACATGGTCGGTTGACCCGGCCTAACTTCCAAAATGGCATTTGACTAGTATTAAATAAGGAAAAAAAAAAAAAGAGGAATAAAAGATACAAACAAAACAAAATGTTTAGTTGTCCATTATATCCTTTGAAAAGAAGAGAGAAAATAAGAAAAGAAAAGAAAGCAGATTCGGACTCCAAAATTACAGACGAAACAGGCGGTCATGTTCATCTCTTCATCTTTTAAACTTGACAATGTTAGTATTTGTCTGAAATCTTTAGTATTTCATTGTGGTGAATGTAGATATTTGATTTTTTTTCATCAAATATGTTAATCTATAAGTTTAATACAAATTTTGAGGTTTATTTATGATTAAAATGGAAGAAAAGTTGAATTTGAGGTTAAAATATGTGAAAAATAGGTAATTTTAGAACGGAGCTCACCAGAAATGCCGAATCCGCGCAATCCAAAACATCCATAACGGATGGCCCAGGTCGCCGGTTTGTCCGTCTGGATTGGGTTGTTCGTTACACACAAACTTGGGAGTTCAGATTCGGACGTACCGTCCAGCTGGACTGTCTAGCTGGGCCGTTGGTTACCTATTTTTTTTCATTTTCATTTTTTTTTTCAATTTAATACATTTTCCTTTTTGTTGTTAATTTTTTTATTTCCCCTTTTTTTCAATTTTAAATCTTATAAATTTTTTCAATTTCTTTTTTATTTATTTTTCTTAATGTATTTTCTTTTCATCAATTATTTTTTTTATTTTCATTTTTTTCCATTTTGTATGTGTTTCTTAATTTAATTTATTTTCCGTCAATTATTTTTTATTTTCTTTTTTTTCTTTTTTTTAAAAAAAATTATTTTTTCTCAATTTTGTATGCGTGTTTTTTTATTTCTTTTTTTATTTGAATCTTATAATTTTTTTAATTTCTTTTTTTCCTTAATTTAATTTATTTTCCATCAATTATTTTTCATTTTTCGTTTTTCTTTTTTGCTTTTACTTGACTTAAAAGTATTTGTTTCTATTTCATTTTACTTTATAATTTAATTTCATTTTTATTTTTTCTTTTTATTGTGTGATGAAATGAATTTATTTCTTCCATACAATCATATAATCTGATTGGTTAAATTTTAAGATATTATGTTATATTCTATAATCTTTTTTTTTCATGGTTTTAACATTTATTATTTTTGCAGGATAGAGTACCATCTAGACAACATTATGAGAGATCGTTTGGGGAAAGCTACGTCTTACTGTAACTTTTTCAGCTATATGACAATACTGAAGGGGCTCGATGAGGAGTCGTAGCCATACTCCACCGATCATTCCTATGGTCCTATTCTTTAAAAGACGTGCAATTTTTCGGCCAGATCATTGATTCTTTATTACTTCGGCTACTTAAGCCAGTCGATAGCGATGAGCTTCATTTTGCCTTGGGGGACGGAAATGTGTCGAGATTCTCGATCCTTGAATTTGCCCTTATTACGGGGCTTGAAGTGTAATGGTGAAGAAGCAGTGATGACTCATATTACGACAAATAAAATGTTGCTTCAATTTATATTTTGGAGGTAAAGAGCCTGTTACGCCCCCACAGTTAGAGGACGCATTCAGGAAATGTGATCACATGTTGGATAAGTTGAAGTTGGGATTGGGATTGGTGTTCATACTGGAGAGTGTACTGAGACGTGACACCATAAGATGTCGATTGACCTTTTTTCGTTGAACGTTGTTGATGATATTGATGCCTTCAACAGCTTTCCATGGGGTCAAAGATGTTATACCGATACACTACAAGCTTTTAGGAAGGTGTATTCGACACCTAAGTCGGAGAAAGTCCCAGTGCCGAAGGAAGGGGCGGATGTCCCAGTGCTGGAGGGAGGGCGGAGAGGACCCCCGATTTGACAGATAATGTCACGGGTGAGGATGACGTGACAATTGTGCCGAAGGGGTCAATGGAGGTGACAAAGGGTAAGAAGCATGTTATTAACGTGTCAGAGCAAATGGTCAGTAAGAGGATGAGATGTCGTCACAATATATTGTTTCTTTATACACGGTTGAGAAAAGAAGAGAATGTTCATGGACGATATGTTACCTAACCTCTTCCATGAAGTCAACCCGGCGAAGAAAAAACATTCAATGGTTGCTTCAGCAAGAGTGGAATAAGTAAATATTTTATGGAATTTTGCTAAATTAAACTAACTCATATATGTACTTTCTAACATTTTTCCTTTTATTCTTTCATAGTGACCTACACGATAGGGGAGACTTCGATAACTGATGCAAAAAATGGTTCCACACAGGGCCACTCGAGCGTGTACTGGAGGCGATGGCAACCATCGTTCCCATGATGGCTAGAGCAGCAGATATTGCAGGATAAACTAGTCGTCGTAAGGAAAATGGCAACTACAAGACAAACAAAATCGTATGTTTTTTTTGTTAAATGTAAGCATTGCTTATGTATTTATGAACATATTTAGACTGACATATTGGTATTTACGTACATGGGCGATTGTGGAGTTTTTGTAATGAAGTACATTTAATTTTTTATTATCAAACGTGGTGTATAGTTGATAAACCAAACACATGTTGATAATTGGAGGATGAAGCTAGCGTCCGACTTGTATGCATATAATTGTGATCCGTAGTAAATTTTATTTTTTTCTTAAAAAATGTAGGCATCGTTTACGTAATTGTTAATATATTTAGTTGTAATAATTGGTTGGAAAATGGCTTAAAAAATATTTAATTTGACTACTTTTTAATGTAATTGTATATTTGATCCTAAATAAAGTGAACATTAAAATATGAGGACCTAATTGCAACTTTTAATAGTTGATGAAAAAATCAAATACGATCATTGAAAGATGGCAAAAATCAATAACGTACAATAAATAGAGATTACTTATGATTTAAATAGATATAACACATCCGTCAAATTATTATATAGTGAGATATGACTTGTACAAAATTGACGAGTATGTCATGTTGCGCCGCACCTTCCGAACCTACATGGTTGGCGAAACTCTCCAATAGATGGAATTCTAGACGTACATCTACGTCTAGGATTATGCGATTGAACTTCAGGTGACAACAAGTTATTAAATGGGAGAATGTGGTCGGTAATTTCCCTATCGATTTCATTTGGTAGAGGAATTATAGTTTTCGACATACACTGCTCTCCAATAATCAATCAGGTAATAATGAGTGCATAAGTTGTGTGGTGGAAATCCTCTATACATAGCTACTGCGACTGTGTGAGCACACGGAAAACTCTCCAACTGAAATTGTCTACACGTGCAGGTATTAGCATTCAAGCGTGCGATGTATCTGATATCTCTTTTGCATCTCACGAAGAAGCGAAATTGATCCAATGGTTCTACATTTAGCTTTCTTGCCGCCTCCAGAGTTTTGAAGTGTTTATCTTTCTGAGCTGAGATTAGCACACTTGTACAATTATGTGATTCCTCACTTCGATCTTAAAACTACTGCTGCAGATTGTTACAAATGTGCTCAATCATTGCGAGAATTGGTGACTTTCGACCTTCTTGAATAATGCATTGAGCGACTCCGCATTGTTTGACGCCATCATGTTTTATCGACATTCTAGAAAATATGACTATGCTCAGTGTTCAACCCCTATCCTTGTTAGTTAATCCCATGCATCATGTGATTTATTTTTATTTCGACCACGAACTTATTAAACTTTTCGAAATTGTAAGCCCTTGCAGCTCTCCTAAACAATGCGACGATACCATTGCCCCGATACTTAGTCTACAGGTTTTCATGTATATGGTATATACAATAACCATAATATGCATCTGGAAAAACTTCAGCTATATCATTTATTATTGACTGCCCCCGACCAATCACAAATGTAGGGTTCTCGACTTTTCCAATTACTTCTCTCAACTTCGTGAAGAATCAACGCATGGCTAGATCATTCTCGTCATCGATTATGCCAAAGGAAGTGGTAAATTTGGATGTTGGCATCTTGATATGTAGCAATAATCAACTTCTCTTCGTATCTAACTTTCAGAGTTGTACCATCAATTAGAATTAGGAATCCCATCGCAGTTCCAAATCTCCAAATGCATTGTCCAAGAGCCATAAAGAAATATTTGAAGCGATTATCGCCATCGGTCCTAATAAAAAATGCCGAGTTAGGATTAGTTCTCTCCATATTATGGCAATACTTGACCAATTTAGCATAACTCTCCTCGATTGATCCCATTAAATTCTCCAATGCACATTTTTGGCCTTCCAAACCTTCTGGTAGCTCTTGACCACTTCATACTCATGACTGATATCGTTGATTATATCTGTTGGTTTGTAAATCATTTGTGGGACCTGAAACTTGTGCATTGTCTATCGATCAAAAAATCATGATTGAGCTTCCCTGTGATCATTTTGACGACCCTCTTCACAAGTATGTTCCCGTGCATACTTGCGAACTACAAAGAACTTATTCGTGTCCATTTATCGTCGCTCTTAAATGCCTACTACAATTGTTGTCCATTCAAATAATTGTGTATGTAGACTTGTTTGATTTCTTTACTTTAAGCTTAAAATTATGTTTCATTGCAATTTGGTGCACTGTTTTCTGCAAATCTCTCTTTGTGTCAAACACTTGATCGACATGCAAATCTTCATAATCGAAAATCACATGCGAACAATTAGAAGATCATGTACTCAGCCTAAGCTATGAACTCCCATCACACTCATGTCTCTGATTGGATAAAGCAATCAAATCCTAATTTGTAAATTGGCTTTCATTCTCGTTATCTTGAACTTCCTCATGAATTATGTGCGTAGCAATGAGATCATGGTAAGTAGCAACTATCTCAGGAATAACCACATCTTTCTCACGAGCTATCTCCATTGTATCCCAAAAATCATTTATATTATTATCTCCTCCATCGGAATCTTCGTGTTCACCATCGGGGAAATTCTTCCTCAATAAAGTTACGCAAATAGTAGTCGACTTGTATTGGTTCAATTTATTTAGAAACTTCATTTGTACTTTAGAAGTAACTTTCACAGGTGGAATCGAAATGATTGAATGCTTGTGAAATAAAAATTCCAATTCCATATCGTACTGAGAGTGGTCGACATTGTGCATGTTTTGAATATCATGGTACATTTTCGTAAATGATGTACTCGATGTTACCAAAATTCCAATAATCCCATCTTTTTCTCTCGTCTATTTTCATTCACATCGACCATTTTCATTTTTTTGAAATTCACCATAGTAACAAATCGGGACACATGTTGATGCCATATATGTATTATGAATCAAAATATTATAAAAAAATTAGATTAAACATAAGAAATTAATCAATAAGGGTAGGAAGAAGAGGAGAGGAAAAAATAGAGAGATACAGAGAGCGGCATGGTTGTCCGTCAAGGAACAGTAGGGCTATTTGGCCCAATACTAATTTTTCCCATTTTTTTATAAATTTATCTACGTATACTATAACATTTGTCGAAATAAAATTTAACAATTTAAAAAATATACTAGTATAGTGAAAACAAAACTAAATGTATGTAAATATACTTACCTATTTGAAATGTTGGATATAAACGAAATATTTCTGTCGAGTGTTTGATAAGTTTATGAGATTTTAAGGTTGAATCAAATGAAAATTGAAAGAATTTTTATCTTTGTTGGAGTAAACAGAAAAAGAAAGTGATTTAATTTTGAAATTTAAATGAGCAGTATTTATTTTTACTTTGTAATTTAAAGGATATTATTGTCTTTATAAACAAACTCGTATATTTGTAATTGTATAAAATATTTAAGGGTATTCTTATATTTTTAATCAACAAAAGGCCATTGTGGTAAATGACAAATATTTTTGGCTAATGTGAAAAAATGGTGTTTGACCAAGCCATTTCTAAAATACCCCGATTTGGATGCAAGACTTCTGCTAATTGTAAACGATGTTAAAATATGGATTAATTACACACCTATGCAAGTATGGGAGTCAGGTAAATCAAATGATTATTTTTAATAATTACGTACTTTTGAATCTCTTATTTTTGTTATTGGTAATTTTGTCGTTTGTCGTTAATCTAACATGATTTTCTTGGATTTTAAAAAAGCAGCATTTGGATTCATTTTCTAGATAAATTTAATTATTGTGAGTTGTCGAATTTTATATCTTGCAATATCTTGAACTTCAAGAAAATAAAGAGTTAAATCTGACCAAAAAATAAAATCATTTTTGATTTGTTTTATCTGCAAAACTCATTGAAAAGGTCCGTGCAAGAGAATATTAGAAATGGCAACGGGGTTAAAGAAGAAACACACAAAAATCAGCAACAATCAGCAACAAACCACGAACTAAGCATCGCAACAAAATGAAAGGCTCGAACGCGTTATTGTTGTCTTCAAACTAAATTTGCCTCCTCTCCGGATTGAAAATGATGCTTGAAGGATTATAGCAAATGGTTTGAAGGATTGAACAAGCCTTGTAAAGATTAAATACTCAAGCATAAAGTGTAATCCCCAAAACTTTGAAGAACACAAGATGAGATATTGAATATGAAAATGAAACTTTATTTCTTGTTTTGGAATGAAATGATCTTTTTTCAATTGAATTTTTCTTTAGTTTTGTATTCACCAAGATCATCTATATGTATGCCACCACTATATTTCACGAAATGGTGCCAAAACCGGGTTGGAAGGTCACCAAAATTTGAATACAAACGGTCAAAAAGGGAAAAAACCAACCTTATAACGGTTAAAAAATTGCTCTATGCGACCAAGAGAACTCGAAACAGGGGCTTTTGATCTCGCATGGCCAAATGGCCTATGCGAATTCACCCCTTTTCTCCTCTTTCATTTCACACATATTTTATTGATTTTTTTTTTATTATTAACATAATTTCTCAACAGAGAAATCACAGAAAAATGATCAAACCTTCAAATAGATTGATTTTCTCTTTAACTAGAGAAGTGAAGAGTTTTGTTCCAAAAAAAAGAATCGACTCTTTCTTAATGTTATCTGGTAGAGACTTCTCGGAACTGAATCAAGTCAAGCCATTTTGCTCTCATCAAGTTGATTTTGTTTTACTAGAGAATCAAGTGACAATCTTTCAAGAAAGATGGATTCTTTGTAGATTCTATTCATGATGTTAAAAATTGTACCCGAACTTGGGACAAGATTATAACAACTTTGAAGGTCCTCGAGTCAGGCATAGAAAGACTTGTTCTTGTAACTCAATTGATACTTAGACTAGAAGATGGACAGAAAAACAGTGTTTATCGTAAAATGTTGTAATAGATCATATAAAGCAAATTAAAAGACAAAAAATAATCAACAAAGCATCCTGAAGTTTTTTAACCGGTCTATACTTTTTTGGACACAATTATTCACATAATATTTAAACTAGACAAATATCACCATTTATAATCTATAAACATTAAACACAGTTCATGAAAATCACACCTTTATTTACATGATGTGTAGAAGACAATGCCTGGAATAACAACTCAAAACATGACTATATACATAGAATAACAAACTAAACCGCGTTCTCGGTAAACATTGAGTCGACTATGCATGCATGTTTGGATAAAGTCATAAAACTCGACAATAACTAACGCCGGGAACTACACCTTTTTTCTACATCTTTCTAGTACCCTCTGTTGTGGAGATCATATCACTGAAAGTGAACATTTTCACCTTTTTGCTGGAATCCTCCAAGAGACGAGGCTATTCACATGAGGCAAATAGCAGCCATTGAAGGGGGAACATCCCTTTTTCAACTCAACCTTTCTCATAATTTGCAAAGAACAATCATAGGCATATAGATCATAATCTTTTTTCCTGAAAATTATTTCACCGTCAATTCTTGAACAGTAAAGAGGAACCATATTCTTTGTGCAATCCATTCTTATGGAATAGAGCTTTTCCCAAACTTCACAGCCCAAACCCCTCAAAATCCACACATCAATTTGATTCATGTCTTCATGATGAGTCGCGAAACCAAGGAATCCACTCATTGCAATGATGCGATCAAAAATTTCCCCACTCTTTGGGAGTGGTATCTTCTTGAACTTCTCGTTGTCCACTAGTAATGACACTACGTACTCATTATGATTAATAAGAGGAAGCCAGTGTAGAGCTCCAATTGCAAAAACAGGTTCATACCCGAGCCAACCAAGAAGTCCAAAAGAAGGTCCATCTATAACTCTCCAAGATCTACTCCCAATGTTAATAATCTCACAACCAATGTACTGTGACTCATCCTGAAACAAGTGCACCACTTTATAATTGCTCGAACAATGGCAATACACTAACCCATATGATTCATGATGAGGAGAAGACTGAGTTCCCAAAGGAACTCTCAACAGTTCCCGAGTCACGGGATTCATGACAACTAAGCCCTCTTTCTTCATCCGGTGTTCGAGCAGGATTAAGCCATTGCAAGTTGCTCTGATTTTGCCTATGCAAGTCTCATTGTACTCCTTTATTGTGCACTTACCATCTTTAATTTCCATGAATTTAATGTAAAATAAAGATGATGGGTCTATGCAGGGCCAATGACATATAGGCACAGATTGCATATGCAAAACCTTAGATTCAACAGAGAAAGTGTTTGGTTTGACGAGAGGGTCTGATGTTTTAAAATCACTGGACGACGGATGGCCCTTCATAACTGGAGCTAAAAAAATTAAGCCAGTGTCGGATCCTTGAAGATGGGCATCAATGAAAACAAGGCTATTAACAATCTCAAACCACGCCTTACAAACAAACCTCAACTTCTGTAGAGATTCAAGCGGAAGTAGAACAAGAATTTTAGAGATGCAGTCTTTAGGAAGATAAGGTACAATAAAGAGACTTTCTTGCTGCTTTTTTCTCTCGTGTTCCAGCTCCCTTTGTATTCTTTCTTCCACCATCTTAAGCAAGCTGGCACCTTTTCCATACACTGATTTGGTATTCATGGTCTCTGTATCGGATCAAAGAAACTTAGAAAGTTAAACTTTGATGCACAAGGTTATGAAGATAACTTTGAAAGGGTAAAGATGTTCAAAGAGAAAAAATTAGGCTTATGTTTATGTTCATGGATCATTTGCATGACTAGATACACAAAGGAATCATCAAGTAGTATGTTGAAGAAGCAAATAACAATACTCTATATATTATCAGCTAAAACTTTGTATTGTGACCTAGTATCGTCTTATAATGTTGGATTATGTATCATGGATTGCCTAAGTGGCCGGACTCGACCCATAACCTATTGAAATGAGTTGGAGGTAGTGGTTTGATTTCGAATTTAAAGCCTCAACTTGTCTCAACCCTATCCTCTAATATATAGAGGAAGAAAAATACGATTGAGAAAAAGTGATTTTACATAAAAGATGCCCAAAAATTGAAAAGGGCACAAAACATCTTTTAGTGTCCAAATCTCACAAAACTAGACATTTGTATTGTGTGCAATAAACCACTCCTATGGTGATTGAGTTCTTGCACATCGGATCTGAAGTGAAAAAGTACAAGTGATTTATCTACATCAAGGTCTTGGCCCTTGGGAATTCCTAATTTAAAGTACGGTTTTCTTAAACCGAAACAAATTATGTGCATGCTACGAACTATTCCATATAGAACTACATAAACATTACGAATTTCTTTCTTCTTCATCTACGATTATGAGATGATCATATCACACAAATCAATTTCGCAAAACGGCACAAATAAATTTCTCGAAAACGAAATACTGCTTGGAGCCCATGTCTTGGCTACAGCCACATAAACACTAATATATACTAGTTTGGTAATCCAGACAACAAGATCAAATATTTTTGTGCAGCACAAGTTTAATTATTAATATACCTCTGAAAAAATTCAACGTCGAGTTTAGGTCAATTTTTCATTTCTCTTATATTCAATTTTCTTGGTCAAAAGTTTCTACTCCACTCCATAATTTTCATTCACTTTTCCCAAAAGGGGGAAAAAAACCCATTAAAATCCCCATAAAAAAACAGCACACGGGCACACAAATTTTTCAATAAATGTAAACAGAAGAGCACAACGGAGGAAAATAATTCAAGCAGTAAGGCGTGAATTAGTAGATAACAAAAATCACAAAAGTATAAGAAACAAAGAACGTGAATTACCTCTCTACAACTGATTTGATCCCAGTGTGTTCAAGCTTTTTATGCGAGCATACGCATCGCGATTTCCAAAGCATCCGTCGTTGCCTTGTTGGAGCAGAACAGATTCATCTCAGCATTTGATTATTCTTATGCGAGTGTTTTGTGGTTTTGTGTAAACGGCAATTGGTATTTTAACTCGGCGTGAGTCCACTTCATCGGAAGCCATTATCAATTGACTGACTTGGCATTTTCAAGTGGAAAAGAAAAAAAAAGGAAAAATTGTAATTAGTCACCAAACATTGGTAGTTGTTTGAATGGCTGATTAGCACGAAATATTCGTAAGTTTGGCATTTAATGTGCAAAATATTATTATGTTTCAAATTTTTATATTTTCACCCCTATTTTTACTGTTCATTGCGAAAATATTATTTTCGTCTATTTTTTCAATTAAAGATGACAAAAAATGTCATCCTATTTAAATAAAATAAAAGGGAAAAAAAATAAAGAACAAATTAGATTCATAGTACCAAAATTTGAAAAGATTATAAATGAGTTTCAAATGTATAATTAAAAATTCAACCTACATAAAAAACTCAGGCCAACTTCCACCACCTTTGAACTTTAAAAACTCTTGCCAACCACCAGAATTCCATACCATTGGACAACCCTCACTCCCCTCTACACATACCACCCAGCCACTAGCCCTAATATCACCGGATTTGATCGGAATTGATGGCCAAAATCAACAACTTGTCCACACAAAAACCGACAACATCACCTTTTCCAACCAACAACCACCTTTGAACTTTAAAAACTTCGGCCAACCACCACCAAAACCACCGGTACTTCATACCATTAGACAGTTCTCACTCACCTCTACACATACGACCCAGCCACCAATCATAACATCACTAGATTTGGCCGGCAAAAATCAGCAACTTGGCAACACAAATATCGACTACATCACCTTCTCCGGTCGACTACACTTATCAAGGCGCACCTATTTATGGTCTTGCAACATCAATAAATCCACACGATCAAAATTTACAGACTCATTTTTTTAATTAAGTGAAAACTCAACTTTCAGTCTCGATTTTTCGCGTCGTTGGTGGGACCCCTAATCACGGATCACCCATTCTGACATTATTTGATCACAACGCAGCAATTCCACCTATGGGTCTTCAACAATTCAGTCCCCATATGACAAATCGAACATGGATAATAAATGCGTCCGAGGAAGATTTTGGTCATTGATTCCGGCCAAATCTAGTGACGTTAAGACTGGTGGCTGAGTGGTATGTGTAGAGGGGGAGTGAGGGTTGTCTAATGGTATGGAGTTCCGGTGATTTGGATGGTAGTTGGCCGGAGTTTTTAATGTTCAAAGGTGGTGGTTGGCCTAAGTTTTTGGCGTATGTTGGATTTTAAATTATACATTTGGGACTCATTTGTAATCTTATAAAATTTTGGGACTATGATTTTAATTTGTTCTTTATTTTTCTTTTCTTTTCTTTTTATTTTATTTAAATGTGAAGGCATTTTTATCATTCTACAACTTTTAATTGAAAAAATAGATGAAAATGATAATTTCCGCAATGAAAACATATGGGGGTGGAAACGTAAAAATTTCAAACATAAGGATGTTTTACACACTAAAAGCCAAACGTATAAATATTTGATGCTAATAAGCCTCGTTTTAAATTGAATTAATCTAAATGTACTTTCCTAAATGACATTGTTATTAAAATTGCGTGAGTTACCAAAATCTGATCAATGTATGAAAAATTATAAATTCATAAAAATATCGTGCATGATGTCAAAGTTAATTTATATGTAGCAAATTGCGCTGTACATCCAAATCAGCAGTTTTAAATTACTCAACAAAAATATGGAAGCTTGCAAAAAGAAAAAAGTTAATTTGTCATCAAAAATATTTTCTTAAAATATATTAGTTACTGAAAATCTGAAATTTTTATGGGCTTCACAAATGGTTCCTCGGTTGAAATATTAACATGAAAATCGACGTGTTTTTAATATTGGCGTGTGGACAAGGACGGATGTAGTTTCTTTTTCTTTTTTTTTTTTATGTAAAAAAAAAATTATGTGTAATTTTTTTCTTTTTCACATATTAGTCCGACTTGTAATCCGATTCTTGGCGGACCCTGGACTTCAAGTTATCACGGGCGACCGTGGATCGTCGACCGTTGTTAGCAATAAAATATTAAGAGCCTCGTTCGAGGCTCTTTTTTTTTTTAACAAAAAAATGCATTTTGGAATAGTAATTTGATGGAGAATGTGTGGTTAAAAATAAGGAAATTTTTTGAATTTGCATGTAATATTATTTTATTGAAAAAAATATATTATGAAAAAAAAAGAAATAAAACAAGATTTAAAATTAAAATATAACAATTATTTTGTTCAAACTGAACATATATAATATTGTTTAAAAAATTAACAATATTCACCAAATGATATTGTGGCCAAATTCTGTATAATTCAAAGGAAGAGCAATGATTCGAATTTTTACAATTGCATTAAAACTGCTAAAATGTAACATATATTTTTCTGATGAATTTAGTATCAAACTNCAAACTGAACATATATAATATTGTTTAAAAAATTAACAATATTCACCAAATGATATTGTGGCCAAATTCTGTATAATTCAAAGGAAGAGCAAGGATTCGAATTTTTACAATTGCATTAAAACTGCTAAAATGTAACATATATTTTTCTGATGAATTTAGTATCAAACTACATAAGTGCCACAATGGTCAACCGTTCAATATTCTACAGAGAGGTCACGCTTATTCCATTTAATTTTGGTAAAAATTGTAGAATTTAAAATATTACACAATAAAATTGTAGGAAAATGGATTCAAAACTGGGACATCTCAGGTACATATAGATGTTCCAACCAACTGAATTATAAGAAATGAATGAAAATAAAAGAACTTACTAAGTATACAATCTGAAAATTTATTCATTGTCAACAAAAATTTCTTGTTCCCGGCGTATCTAGCACGTGCGGCCGTCGAGTACTGGGTCCGCCACTGCCTGCGTCCATTTCTGCATGTGGATAAAGGAACTTTATTATATTGCTATATAAATTATAGTGGTGTTCAGTTGACTCCTATTATTTCCGAAAACTCAACCTTCAAAATCAATTTTCCCAATCTACACAGTAGGGTTCTTTGGATATCAGTTGATATGCAAAATCTGCTGAGGAATTTGTTATATCAAGATGTCTGGGACAAGATGCTTCGGAAGACTTCATGTATGCAAAATATTCCAAATCGAAAATTCTTAAGTTGCACTAACTTCGGTGTAAAATTGAATTCCATTTTCTGGGACATAGTTGAGCTTGGGTTTCTTATCTCATTTCAAATATCCAATGAGAGAGAGAAAATCAGGGGCGGATTTAGGCCCATTAATTTTTTTCAGTAGAAAAAAAAAATTTGTAAAAAAAAAAAATATTTCTTGTGTAATTTTATTTTTTTTACGTATTAGCGCGGTTTGAAACCTGGTCCTGGATCCGCCCCCTGTAGAAAATTGAAACCATTTTATATCCAATGGCAAAAATAACAAAAACTGTATAAAATGGCAATAATCACAAAACTATGAATGGTCCATAGAATCGAACTAATCGTATCAAAATAACAAAAATCGATATATAACGACATAACAACAAAATCTATTAATATTCCATTACCCATTAAAAATTTCATTGAATGTACAAACTTTACTTATCATCATCATATAGAGTCAACTTCTCTAACTTTGGCTCGTCGTGAGAAAGTTTTGCAAGTTCAATGCTAGTGTGCTCATCCAAGTTAATATTAACATATAAAAATAAATGTAAAGAACTAAAAAAAAAAAAAGTCTATTATCATTTTAGATTTCATATAAACCCATATTTTTAGAGAAAGAATAAAGGTGAAAAGCTTATAATACATGGATCCCAATATTTTTGTTGGTCCCTCTTTATACTCATCTGCAAAGAACTTTCGTAACATTAGACGAAGATTGCAATGCACAAAAGATGATATCTCCAATTCTACTTCTTGTCAATTATTTCTCTTGATACTTTGATTAAGCAAAAAAATACTCTAATTTCTCTCAAACAAGACGAAAATATTGGCTATGAAAGCAATTTGAATGAGAATCTTGCGATAAGAAGCATCGTGTTTAGCCCACCAAAAAAATGTTTCTTCTAACATTCTTGTCTTACTAACTTGTAAGTAATTGAAATACTATGACTATAAAAAGCTCCTTATTCAGCGTACTCTCCGCAAACTATTTGGGTTTTGAAACAACCTCATGAAGCATTTGCTTCTATTCATGGAAACTTCATTCTTACTTGGTGCTATTTTGCGAACTCAACTTCCTTTTTGAAGTCAACGTTTAAACTAATATTTAGAAACCAAAAAAGTGTGCCATATAATGTAAAAATAGTGTTACTCTTATTTCATCTACTCTACAAAATTTGAGGAACAGCAGAAAGAGTGATCGTTGAAATGTTTATTGACTATCAAATACTCTTGTAATTATTATTTTTTATTCTTTCCATTTTTTGGTAGTGCTATAGGTGTGAACATCATTTTGCCATATTAGTTGCAACAAAGTTGTAGAAGTAACATGATAGGCCTTCCAAGTTCTAAGAAATTGGTTCGGCGAACATTAATGCATGTGTAGGGATAGTTGAAACACTCATATCTACTAGTTGTACATAGTCCATGAGATATAGGATAAGTATAACCTAACAAGTTGCTTATGTTCTTGATTATTATCTCAAGTAGGGAGAATTTTAAAAATTGAATGGTAATGCATTAGCAAGAAACATCTTGATAATTTTTATTGTTTTACAAAAATTTCAAAGAGAAAGCATTGAAGGATTATCTTTGAAGGGAAACTAGTTCTAGTTATGTTGTTGATTTTAGACGTTGAACAGAAATATTGGAAAAATTGGACAACGATAATGCATATAATTGGTTATATGAAAAATGGCCTTCTCAATGGAGTAGAACCCATTTCTCCATGTGTCCCCCAATATAATATGCTCTTAAAACTTGTGGTATTGCTTTAACATGTCAATTTTTTTTGGAAGCGAAAGATAGATCAATACAATTTCTAATTGAAATATTCAATTTTCGCATTACATTCATTAGTTTCTGTTAGCGATTAGTATAAGGTGAAGACAACTCAAAGCTTATGAATTCTTGATGATTTTTACTTGGCCTCAAAACAATCCGACTAGAACCTAGGGGATTAGGCTGCTCGTGAAAGTGAGTAAGCTTATGTCTTGTTCGATCACTTAGCCAAACTACTTTTAGAATTGATACTTCTCCTTCTCAGTAAATATTCTTTTGGTGTTGAGGTGTGAACAACATTCTAGGATAGATAGAGTCTTAGCCTCTGTTTGCTGGGAATTAAAATTAGACTTTTAATAAATTTTCATAGAAGTTGATGAAATTTGTAATTGAAAAGTCGTGGAACTGATATTGAAATAAATTATTAACTTTAACTTAAATTAAAATTAAAATTTTTATCGGTACGCATGAACTTAATTTGATCAAAGGTCAAGTTTGACTAGTCGCAAGTGAAAATCACAAAACAAGTTCGAACTAGTACTACTTGTCGGATCTCAACACTTGGATCTTAAAGCTCATTACTATTTGGGTCTTGGCCCTAGCTAAACGGGTTAGGTTATAAGCCAGACCCGGCTCATTGACTGTTGTAGTCAAACCGTTGCTAGAGTGCGTCGCTCTCATTTCCTCTCTCATGTTGTGCCGTGAAACTACCTCCTTTTCACTCTCCACAATCGTCAAATCATTATTACACAAACATTTTAGTATAATCAGGAAAGCATCATCGTACAATATTCTTGTTCCGACGCATTGTCAGCAGCAACGCCACTGCTTTTCTTCTCCAGGTACTCTGACCCCCCCATTTCGAACAACTTTATTTTCTTCGTTTTGCTCTTTTTGTTTATAGTTCGATTAAGATGCACTGAATTTTTATCAAATGTTTCTTTTTTTTTTTGGATAGTTTTAAGCTTAGAGTTGAGAATTATGATTATGGGATTGTAGATATTCTGTTCGTGAAAATGCGAGGATTAGTGGTTACTTTTGAATTATTTTAATGAGGAAAGATGACCCTTAAATCTAAAATTGAATTGAAAATGGGCGAGCCTTTTTTTTAGAGTGCATGATTTTTGGCAGCATTTAGTTTTTAAAAAGTAGGTTTTTGAGCTAAAAATCCCCCGAAAATATTTTCTTACAATGCTAAGACATATTTGGGAAAAAGGTTAATTTACTTTTTGTTCAGGCTTAGTAAAGCATGCTAAAAAAAGATATGGATGTACTTATGAACTTTTTGATTTCGAGGCTAGAATTTTGTGCGTAATAGAGAGCAAATACATGTAGAAATGTGTTAAGAGGAGGTTCAACAAGATCAGCTCAATATCAACAAATATGCACGAATAAAATGAACAAAGACAGTAAAGAAAAGAGAAACTTCATTAAACGTCGCCCTAAGGCAATAACCCAAAATACACCGGTGCTTCAGTTACTGAAACAATCACCGTTCAAAAGGCAAGAATAACCAAATTTTGACACTCAAACAGTAACCACTAAAGATCACGGTATCTCAACCTTCACTCAATAATCAATCGTTCACACAAAAACACAACACTCTAATCAAATAAAAATCACTCAAGATTACAATATTTGAGAGAGTAACAAATCAAAAGAGAGTTTTGATTTGCAGAGAGAAGGTGAGGTGAAAACTCGAACGTGCAGAGAGGAGAGAAAATATTAGAGAGCTGGTATATATGAGTCACCCAAAGGTCTCCATCCAAAGGTCATGGGGCTGACACTTGGCGACATTTGGAGCATCCATTCATTTTAGGTAGAAACGCGGCTTTCCAATTTAAAACATGACTTTGCACCATAATCAAACCAATAAATCAGTCAACTGGTCAACAATTCCAGTCAGCAAGGTCAATGGCATCATTGTGCCATCTTTACAAAATGAACAGTTTTACATGTATGGGTGTGGATGCAAATTAGGAGTGCACACGCATACTTCTATAGATGCGCATTTGAATTTATTAACTGGTAAATGGGGGAACTGAGATATATAGGAAATTTTAAATATTAACCATGACTTTGCTAGAAGTGGCTTATGTCCAATCATATGACAGAAAAGGATGAAATTTAAGTCTGTTTGGCACAACTATTGGCAAGTTAGGATAAATTACACTTTGCCTTCACATGCTTATAGCTTGGATTTTATGCTGGAAGTAGAGCAGGGGAGTGATAAGCAGTGATAATTGGTTAAGTGGACGGCTAAAACCTGCAACAGAGTAAGAACTCTAGTTAAAGATGAAATGCAAAACCTGCAGAAGTGAGTTTCAGTTACTAAAATGTAGACAAAGCGGGGATTCCTATTTACTTGAATGAGCTTTCTGCAGGCTTATTGGGAAAGGTTCAAGAAATGGTTGCCAATGGTGTTGTTGTTGAACACACTACCCGGATTCTATTCTGTGGGCCTTATTTTCCTGCTTCTCATAACTATACAAGAGAGTATTTGCAAAGCCATCCATTCATACAGGTGTTTCATATTATTGCATTATCTCCTTGTGTTTGTTAGTTTATTTAGTGCTCACTGGATATACATTTAATGAATCAAATATCTGAAACTGCATGTTGGGAAGAATGACCTTGGGAGTATTCTTCTACGATCAGTCTCAAATTGTATTTCATGCCATCATTTAAGACTCAAAATTGGAATCCTTTTCATTTTACTTCGTCCATTTTCTATGAGAATTTAGAAGGAATATCAAAATGATTATTTAAAAAAAAAAAAAAAGAACTCTGCCATCAGCTTCAGTTTTCAATCTGCAATACTTGTTTTTTTCTGAAATGTGTGTTATCTATATATTGCAGTCTTCCTATGATTATTATTAAAAATTGTCAACTTATGATTTTTTTTTTTTTCACCTTTGATGTATCCAATTCACTCTTTAGAATTAAATCTGTGCATCTATCTGACATTCATCACTCTGTCTGTCAGGTTGACGATGTCGCTTTCGATAATATCCCTGATGTTATTGGAAATTATGATATTTGCATAATAAAAAATATGCAATTAAATTCAGATCTCATCTCCCGTGCAAAACGGATGAAGCTTATCATGCAGTATGGAGTTGGCATAGAAGGCATCTTTTCTTAACCACAATGATCTGAAGTGTTAAGCATTTTTTAACTGTTTATGTTATCTATCTTAACATGTTCTGTTTACTCTAGGTGTTGATATAAATGCTGCTACGCAGCATGGAATCAAAGTTGCCAGAATCCCAAGTGATGTGACAGGCAATGCAACTTCGTGTGCTGAAATGGCAATATATCTGATGTTGGGTCTCCTCCGTAAGCAAGTTGGTCTATTTCAATATTTAAATGCAAAATTAGTCTACATATTAACTCCATTTTTGAAGTTGTGAAAGTGGATTTTAGAAAAATATTTTAAATTTATTGTGTAGAAACTGAAGTTGACATCTTTCTGTGCCAATCGTGCATGGTCCTGAAATGATGAGCAGATGAGAACATGTTTTTTGTGATAATCTATAACTAATTCCACACAAGTCATTCCATGATTATTCTGAAAGATACAATTAAGATACTAGATATTGAAATAGATCTGGCACTTCGAAGGAGTATTGATAACTACAACTACTTAGGTGCTAGTTATACCTGAATTTTCTAAGCAATCGGTCATGATTCATTTTCTTGTCTACCATGTTGTCCTCTTTTTAGTTTTATCAATATTAAACTTGTATTTTTCAGCTTTGTAGCAAGTTGCCTCAGACAGTCCAAGTTGCTCTATTGCTTTCCGTTCCGCAAAGCCATCATAAGAATAGTTAGCTTTTCTTTTTCTGGCTTTCTTCCCCTTGGCTCTGATATTGATATGTGAAAGACTTTGCTTTTGCACTTCAGTTAGTGCTTTTATTTCCTGTTTCATTATACATCTAACGGATTTGAATTGTGCACAGCTCCAGTTAGACACTTTGTTCATACATGAAGTGGATCTTGTATATATAGTTTTCTTTCTAAGTGTGGAAATTCCCCGTGGAATAGTAGTTTTTTTTTTTTTGTGGCAAGAATATATTTTATTTGAGAAAAATTATATAGTGAACAAGTGCTAGTGTATACCATTTCTATGTAAAATTTCCTTGAGTTTTTTCTGTCAATGCAGTATGATATGCAAATTGCTGTAAAGCAGAAATCTCTTGGAGAGCCAATTGGTGACACGCTGCTGGGAAAAACGGTGAGCTTCTGTCGAGGTTTTCTTCTCGACAATATGTCCTTGTATTTGAGTTCCTTGCCATTGCTTTGGCCTTTTCCTGGTCATAAAATGAACTTGAAAATAGTTGAAGGGAAAGTCTGTTGTTTGGACTGTAAAGGTTGACGAGAAAGTGATTTTGATAACTCCATCAGTTGCTAGGACTAAAATAAAGTCATTGAAAGATTGTCCCATAGACATTTTACTTCAATCAGATTTAATGCATGGTTTGCTTTTCTTGGATTTTGCTGATGAGCATATTATTCTCCTTGTGGACCTAGCATATTCTAACATTCTCCTCATTTCATAGGTATTTATTATGGGATTAGGAAATATTGGGATTCATTTAGCAAAGCGTCTGCGTCCATTTGGTGTGCAAATACTTGCTACCAAAAGGAGTTGGGCCCTACCTTTGCAGAACTCACGCGAAGTCGAGGGTATGAAACTTTATAATTTGAATCTATTGCGACCCCATGACATTTTTGTTTAATAACATTAACGTGTAATAAGATATATTCAGACGTTGGAAATGGTACCTATGATGATCTGGTCGATGAGAAAGGCGGTCATGAAGATATTCTAAAGTTTGCAAGCCGTGCAGACGTAGTGGTCTGTTGCTTGGCATTGAACAGTGCAACGGTCAGATTCCTCTGTGATTATATGTATCCCCTGCAAATTCATCTCGTAAATGATTTATGTCCTACATTTGCTTAATTTCACTTCTTTACTTCCAGGCTGGCATTGTGAATAAGAACTTCATATCTTCAATGAAAAAGGTTTCCGTTATTTTGTTATAGAGATTCATAAGTATCCTTGAAACCTTCTTTGTATTAATCTTACATATTATTTGGTTGTGTCTTAGGGTGCTATTCTCATAAACGTAGCTCGAGGTGGTCTCTTAGGCTATGATGCGGTTCTTCATCATCTCAAATCCGGCCACTTGGGAGGATTAGGGATTGACGTTGCATGGACTGAGCCATTTGATCCGGAAGATGCTATTCTCAAGTTTCCAAATGTTATAATCACACCTCATGTTGCGGGAGTAACAGAATATTCCTACAGACAAATGGCAAAGGTATCTAAACTTAAAAGGCTTATGTAGCATTTCTTGAGGAGCTTAGTTGGCATTGTTTGGCTAAGGTTAAGTGTTTACTTTTGAGTAAATAAGTTAAAAAATTATTTATTGGTTAAAGTTGGAAATAAGTTACTCATTTTGACGGTAACATAGGAGTGAGTTTCAAAATAAGTTGCTCTTTTTACTTGGACGTAAGAAACGGTAACATGTAGAATGTATTTATGATCAATGTAGAGTTATCTGTAAAATTGACTAGTGCAAATGACCTTGCTTTCTCCCTTTTGGTAACATATAGAATGAGTTCGTTTTCATCGCCCTCTTGGTTTTTATTTTTTATTTTTTTCCCCGTGCGTGCTTGCTTGATGGACTTCGAGAAATTGCATTAAACATCAGACTATTGCCAACGTTACTTCTATGTAATTATTAAAAGTTCTTGAAGTAATTTTTTATCTTGGCCGTCGAATTAAACAGGTTGTTGGAGATGTTGCCCTTCAACTCCATGTAGGAAATTCGTTGACAGGGATTGAAATCGTTAATTGATCAACTCAGGCAGTATATTTTGGCACCAGCGTGGTCGGTTTTTCATCATTTGTTGTCAATTGCTCACATGCAATGTCAATATCCAGTGCATATTTTATATGCAATACTTGATAGGTCTGAATGGTATATTAAATAGAATTCTAGTCTCTTTTTCGAGTGTTTGGTACTATCCAGTTGTGTGTTTCCTTATTTCGACAGCATGACATGCCCATATTATGTAAATTAACTTATTGATGAATCCATGCCGTCTTCCATGGCAAAAATATCAACATATTTTGTCACTCTGTTTTTTTTTTTTCCTTTTTTTGGTGCTGGAACTGAATGATCCTAAAGAGGGAAGCTCTCATTGTAAAGAGACTGTCGTCCATAAAACTGATGTTGGAAGATTCATGACCTATAGTGTGTTGTTTTTAAAGATAGCTACATACTTCGAGAATTTCTTGGAATTGAAGAATACCCATTCAAATTTTAGGGTGTGCCGTGCTACTGAACTAATAGCTCATCAATTGAACCTTCCTACGGCTTAAGGTTCATGAAATCGCATCCCTGCCTGACCCTTAAGCCCCTAAGAGTCTAATGAAAGTCCTGAAGTTTTATTAACAGGCTAAGATTATCAATGAATCATTCTTTTACTGGGTTCAAATAGTCCACTTGACCAACAATGCTACAATGTACATATGTTATGCAGAGCCAAGAACAAAGCATTCTAACTTGGATTAACATAAGCAGTCGACTGTTCCAATCCAACACAGGCTGTAAGCAAGCAACTTCAACAAAATTTCCAAGTATCGGGGGGAGGGGCAATGTCATTCAGCTATTGCATATGGCAATTAGCTCGTGTTGGCAGGACCTAAACATGCCACTGAAGTTTGCAGTGCAACCGTCAAAATTGTAAGCACCTACCACATTGACACATACGTTGTGCCCGAAGGGCACACTGTATGCACACGACAAGGTTCAATGCCCATATTTGCTCATCACGTCGAGCACAACTATAGTTCAGTTATGAACAATGATAATCCTTAATAATATGCACTCATATTTAATCCATCGAACCAAACCTGACATTAAGGCAAAAACGTTGAGCAAATGAAACTGCATAAACAAACCCACGTCTAGCGAAAATTGTTCAACCAAATTAGCGAAAATTTGCTTATGAAAATTCCCGTTTTCAATTCTTTAGGCTAATAAATCTGCACAGAACTTGTATACCGTCCATTGAAGCATTCAAAATACTCAAATATGGACAAAAACAAATTAAATCCTTTAAGGACAAACAACAGAAATTTGTTGAAATTTAACTTTACGAGTACATATTTTACGATTTCAACAATTTCTCAGGACAAGGATGCACATATTTTGGCACCAATATTGATAGTTCTCTTTCTAGCTCGACAAGAAATAAAGGCGAAAACAAGATCACCAATATTTTATCCAGTCTTGACCATTTTCTCTGTAAACATATATCTTACTCTTTATTAGTTTGTTGATACCTGAAAGAGATAGAATTATCGGTGTTAGTCACAAAATTGATTTCCTCGGCTTTTGGCTTGCCTTTCAATCGAGAATAAATACCTTTGGTAGTTCGACAATTACATTTTCTGCAGAAGGACAGCTATCGAGCAAGTAGGAGATAACACCTGCGCGTATAGCAATGTAGCTTGTATTTCGCCTAGGTTTGGGCTTCCAACTCTTTGAATCCTATGAATGGAAAAAGTTATGAAAACAGATTAAACAAGTCCAAATAAACAATTAAAGCATGTTTGGTACACTAAAAGACACTATTAACGACCAAAAATAAGGTAAATCTGGTCATTTGTACTCTCCAATCCTCTCCAGCTTTGCATACTAAACGTGACCTTACTGAGAATTCATGTATGCTACGCTAACCATTAGCTTTTGCTTGGCGAAATTAAGTATTGCACATCGAATTTAACAAATCTGAAATGCTCAAAATATATGATTGATAAAATTTAATGACCTATTTGGTGGGAAGAACTAAATAGTACTCAACAATATTAATGAAGAAAAATAAGTTAAAATATTGTTTATTATATTTTCAATTTCTGTCTAATACTGTGTACCAATAGGTACTAAAGTGTTCAAATCTTGACATAAGGTTGGTTTACTAAGTTTAGGCTAAAGGACCTATATAGCAAGCTGAAGAGACAACAACCGTACCTTAGAATCACGGAGTATTATATAGTCATTCTTTGCACTCTTCAATAACTGTGTAAGTTCGTTGATAGTTATACACTTCTCCGTGTGTTTATTCTCTGCTGTGAACCTTATATACCTCAAATTGTCAAAGGTAAGCGGTGCACGTTTTCTTAAATCAGAAACTGCAGACAAAACCTAGGAGAAGTAGAGATACAAATCACGTCATACAAAATTTTCATGAAACCGAATAGTTCTTCTAGACATGACATAATTCTATAATATGATTTCAGTTACTCTTTCATGTGATAAACACTATTCCAGTTGAACATAAAACAACAGAAAGCAAAAAATTGAAGAAACTCTGTTTTTTCATGATTTAAACTTGAATGCAATTAATAATTCTCTTTCAGAAATCTTTTATTTCAATAAAAATGGTTCATGCAATCGAAATCTCTAAATAATGATACCAAAATAAATTATCAAATTTTGATTTTGCTTTGATTATTCCTTAAGGCCTCCAAAATAAATAAAGATTGATTCTGTAATACCTCAGCCGTCTTTGTCGATAGGAAGAGAGACTTCACGGTACATAGTCGGCCAAGCATACTTATAAAAGTTTCTGACATCTTCTGCTTTCTCTCCCATGTATCCACCATTACACACGACATCGGATAGAACAAATCAATAGAGGCCTTTTCTAAACACACCAAAGACTCCTTGAAATTGACTTTAAGGAGATGACCCTGTAATCGAAAAGTATCAAGTCGAGGCGCAGTCACATTGATCATACATTCATCAAAACATCTCCAAGGACTTCTCCAATATCTTATCTCCAAATTCTTAAGTTTCAAGCAATTCACCTCCAAAACCTTGAGTTCACCGACCGGCCTAATCCAACACTTGTTTAAAACCAAAGTCTCAAGATTCGGACACCCCATAAAAATCTCCCCATTATAATTACCATCCGAAAACGCAAAATTCTTGAGCCTCAAAACCTTTAAATTAGGCAATGCAAGTGACTTTGGTAACTCTATACTCCAACAAGTCCCATTATTCAATCGTAAAATTCTTAAACACGACAAATTAAGCAACAATCCTGGCAATACAACAGACTTAGGTTTAGTACAAACTCGAACCCTCAAATCCTGCACCTTGTGTTCAGCCGCATACTCAATGCATTTCTCGACGAATGAGGAATCCACATTTTTATGCAATGAAAGGCGAAAACGGGTAACTATGCTATGTTCCCTGCGATCCAAAACATGGTTAACATATGAAGTAAAACCAGGAATATCAATGCCCGAATATTTGAAATCAAGATTTGACAGTAAAGTCCAAACAAGTGCATAACGTTTGGACAAAACAGAAGTTCTAATAGCGGATTTTGTATCAAGAAAAGAGAGTATATGACTAAGAATACTGTCTGGTAAACAGCTGAGGTGGTCGGAATCCGAGGTTTCTCTCATTTTCTTGGTATTTCGGGCAGCCATTCTTGATCTGGAAATTGAAATCAAGAACTTCGAAAGGGTTATAGAACAATCTGATCAAGAAATCGCTTGAAACCGAAAACTTTGAAAGGGTTATAGAACTATCTGATCAAGAAATTGCTTAAAATCAAGAACTCTAAAAGGGTTTAGCAAATAACAAGAAATCTTAATAATCGAACCAATTTTTTTCCCATAAAATCTTGAGAATTTTGTTGGGTGCTGAAGTAAATTTTGAATCTTGGCTGATTTTCATCAATAGGAACGAAACGGTTTTAATGGGGAAGAGGGCAGTCTTCCTTTGCCAGGCTATAGCCCACCAAAATGTTACTGTTCATACTTCATACGTGTCTTTTCGATTTATAATTGAGCAAGTTGTGACAATGTTTGGCTAATCCAGAAAACGTAAAAGTTACTTTTATTTAACCTATTCTCTGAGCCTACGGCCTAAACATGCCAAACTGGACAGGCTTGCCAGGTTAATTCCCTGATTGTCATTTAACTTGTGTAAAGTTTTCAAATGGTCACCAAACTTAAAAATTTCTCCCTTAGTCACTGAATTTTAAAAAAATGTAATCTCATCAATTAGTGAGGGATAGATTGGATTACATTTGGTAAAGGTCAATGACCTACTGAGAACTTTATGTAAAATTCAATGACCAATCAAGGAATTAA
>CAIGRP010001741.1:0-22210 GCA_903798385.1 Fraxinus cuspidata
GTCACCAGCCATGCAGATGTCACGCGTACATCCAACTGAACCAACTGCCATACAGGAAGAAGTGACGCCAACTGTTACGTGTGTGTCACTTAGGATGCCACTCATCGAGCCTCCCGTTACCATGGCATCGAACCATGAGTCCATTTTCGAAAACTATAAGTGCGCCTCTAAAGCGCCCAATACGAACTTTGCGCCGTGCGCGGGCCAGGATCGGGACCGGGGAGCTGCGCGGCGCAGGTGGTGGCTAGTTTATAGCTTATTCACACATCCCACTGTATAAACAAATTTTTTACTTGTAAATTTTCGACGTGGGATTCCTAACCATATATAAGACACTTAAAATGAACTTATCAACTTATGAGCCTCTATTGAAGATTTTTCCAATTCACTCAAATTAATTGCAATAGCTTATATTATTAAATATCACATTTAATTATTTCACATCCAATAAAATACATTTAATTCCAACATATAACACTGGAGTATGCTAATCAAGTTTCTAAAACATCCTAAAGGAACCCAAACTAAAAATAAAGCAAGGCCGCCGTCACCATCGCCGCTACCACCACCACCCAATACATGGAGTGAGAATAAAGTATGTAATCTGGGAAAAAGAGAAAGAAAACAGTAAAAGCTATAAAAGTACATCCCACGTTAAGATTCTCCTCTTTATTTGATTAACACTTTATTCACTCCAGTTCATCTAGATTTCCTAGTTAAAACAACACAAATCTTGAATAATATCAACCTTGATATCACCCATGGCTTCTCCATTTTACTTCAAATCATTATCCTCTACTAATAATTCACCTTTCTCACTGATTCTTGTCCTCATATTTCCATGTCTGAAACTAGCTGAATCCCAAGCAAAACAGTGCAGAACATCCTGCGGAGAGATACCAATAAACTATCCTTTTGGCATTGATGATGGCTGCGGCAGCCCTTATTACAGACACATCCTCGTATGCTCAAACTCGGGACAACTCGAACTCAGAACTCCTTCAGGAAGATATCCAGTTACTAATATCAGTTATACGGATCCTTACATTCTGGTCACTGATCCATTCATGTGGAATTGCCAAGACCGTGACAATTTTCGCCCTACCAGACCCTTTAGTCTAGACACCAGCACGCATTTGCGATTATCCTCTCAGAATGACTACCTTTTCTTCAACTGTAGTCAAAATGATGTGATAATGGAACCAAAACCCATGTTTTGCGAACGTTTTCCTGAACAATGTGATTCTACATGTGACAGTGCTAGTTATCTTTGCCGGCACTTGCCAAGATGTGCATTCGCATTGCGTGAAAGTTCGTGCTGTTCTTACTACCCCAAGGCAACCGAGTCATTAAGGATGATGCTCAAATATTGTGCAACTTATACTAGTATATATTGGAGAAACCTTGGTATTACTCCGGGATACAATCAGATTCCCGAATATGGAATCCGGGTTGATTATGAAATTCCAGTGACTACAAGTTGCCTTCGGTGCCAGGATAATGTGAAGGGAGGCGGTGTTTGTGGGTTCGATACAGAATCTCAGAACTTCTCGTGCTTGTGTAAGAAGGGAAATATCACCACCTACTGTGCAGGCATGCCTTTTCTTTGAATTTGTTATAGTTTCTTGATTTATTATTATAGTATATAATTTAATTCTGTAGCAGTAATAAAATCTTGAATACTTGTTTTGCTGCAGATCAAAGTTTTCAGCATACTAGACCTGGAGCAGTAGCAGGTGATTACTTGTTGCAAATGATTTACAAAATTAAAGCATGTCCTTCTAGTTTGAGTTTCCATAGGTTCACATCACATATCTATTTATTTTTTTCTTTGGTCCTCCATACGGGGATTCATTTTTTCATCAAAAGTTTGACAGTTTAATTCAAATCTGTACAGGGACTGTGACCGCGGTTTCAGTTGCTGGAGCATTTGGGATTGGAGCTGGTGTATGGTATCTGAAGAAGTTGAGAGCAAAAGCGCCCGTAACACATGGTGTTCAAAGCAATGAGAACAGGCTTTTCTGATAGCTTTCCCTTGAAGCAACAAAATCAAAATTCCTTTTCCTCTTTCTTCCCTATACTTTTCTTCTTGTTTTTTTACTGTCATTGTAAAGAATGGTTTTGTACCCTTCTAGTTTCATACACTATACTTGAAATTTTAAAACCAAGTTGCAAATCAAATTTCTGTTTAATTATTGGGAACTTGCAAAACTGCAGTTGGAAATTTTACACAATTGGACAACCAAATTTCGAAGCAAAAAGCACTGTGCTAAAACTAGTGCTAACACGAAAAACTAATCACCTGCCCAATTTCTGTAAGTGGCTGGTTAAATTCATAAATAGAAATATTTACATGAATCAACATGCTTTAGTACTGCATCTAAAAGGGCCTGCATCCAACGTTAAAGCTAGCACCTTTGACCCGTCCGCGACCGGAAACGACTGGGACTTAGTGTAACCTGGTGCAGTACTTCCCCATCCTGACTGAATAAAATAAGCTCCATTCACAAATCTGTCCTTGGATGATCTCCATTTCCAGTTCTTCCACCCATTCTTGACCTCTCTCTTTGTAATCTGTTTTAGTGTCAAAGAATCTCATTTAAGTACAATTAATGGGAAAAAAAAGTGATTAATTTTCAATATATATTTAACTTACTTGTTTTGAATGAGTGTTTTTCGGAGCCATGTAGTAATTTCCTTCACTAAAAATGGTTGGATTAGCACTGCCACCAATAGCATACATTTCCCACGTATCATATCTATTGTTGGCCACATGAGAGTAACCTAGCCTGACCCTGCTTCCCAGGATTAATTTATGTACATGAAATTAATCATTTTCTTATAAAAACAGATTAATTTAAAGTACTTAGAACTCGAAAAACATAGTTGCTTAATTACCTTGGCATCCTTTGAACTAAACCAGGACCAAAATGATTGAACGCAACTGTCACTTTCATAACTTTGTCCTCTGTATTCTTATCGTCGTGCCCAAATAACATAACCTGGTATTATAATCTAGTCTTGTTCAGTACTATCTGGCAATAACAAGAATTCCTAAAATGTTTGGAAAAAAATGTGGTTACTTACTTTGTCATGTTGGGAAAAGAAGTTGTTAGAGATGGTAATGGCAGTTGAAGCATGGATTACATCAATTAGGCCATCGGCGCTGCGCGCAAGGAAACAGTGGTCAATCCATATATCAGTCGAGCCAAATATATCGATGGCGTCCCCATCGGAGCCTCTGCGGTGGCCGACATGGGTCGGGCTGTTCCGAACAAGGCCGGCCTTTCCCGGCTTACAATCATGAATGCTAATCCCATGTATAATAACATGACTAACATATTGTATTGTAATGCATGGACCATAAGCGATTTCCACTTTCACCCCTCTCCCATCAATGGTCTTAAAACTGTTTATCATAAGCTCATTTCTAAGAGTAATTACCATGTCTTTTGCAAAGATAATCCACAATGGCTTTGATTGGATCACACCGTACCGGAGTGTGCCTGGTTTAGGATTAGCAGGATCGTCCGATGGATTCGTTACCACATACGTCCCCCCTTTCTTTCCTCCGATAGCGTTTTTGCCAAAGCCTACAGCGCAATCCGCCAGTGCACGGCGGTTGGCCACCCAATTGGCTTTTCCCCGCCAACAAGAGTCTATAACATTCATGGCTTTCGTGTTTGAATAATAATCAGCTAGTAATGGGGATATGCTTAAAACTAGAAGACTGAGAATCAGTGAGAGGTTGGCTGTGGATGCCATTGATTTGTCTAGCGAGAATTTAGGTAACAATGTGTTACGAAAATAGTTGATTTGTGTACATATATATGTGAAATATTGTAAAGGTGGTGGCCACGTTAAATAGGACTGTTTCTTTGGGTTTTGGCTAAGATTCTGAGTAGAAAATAGACGTGATTGCACGACAACTTGTACAAAAACTAAGGTTAAGCCACTGAAACTGGAGTTTATTTAGTCTGTTTGAGCCCCATTTTTTATGTAAAATACATTTTTAAATAGTAGATTGATGGAGATTGTGTGATTAAAAAATAAGAAAAAATTTAGGCTTGCGTGTAATATTATTTTTTTTAAGAATATGTGATTGAAAAGAAGAGAATGAGAAATGTATTTTGAAAAAAATATGGATCAAACGATGGTTTAGTATTTGACCTTCTAATCTTTATATGGTTTAGTATTTGACATTCTAATCTTTATAATAAAGTTATTAAGTTCGATGAACGTTGTTCATTGATGGTATGGATTGAAAAAAAAATATGGGAGTTGACTCTTGAAATGTCTTAGTTTGTAAGATTATAAAAATAAAATAAATATATAAAGAGTTAACCTATTTGTACAAAATTGAGTTACAAAAATGGTTGACAAAATATGTGTTGGCAAGATCTGGACCAATTATTTAAAAAATAATTTTTGAAATCATTGATCCAAATCTTGCCAATATATATTTTGTCGATCATTTTGTAATCCAATTTTGTACACATAGAACCGTTCATATATAAATTTATCATTTTTAAATTTAGATGTCTAGTTTAAGATGATATTATGTAAAAATCGGCCCTACATTCATTAAATTTCTCATTAACATATGGTACAAATAAATGTGTCTGCACAAGTAAAAAGTAAATAAAATTATTCTTTTAAAGGAGATAGTTCGTCATGACTAAATTACTGACACAAGTTACAATGAAAAAGAAACGTTGAATTTGTTTGATATATACACACCATAAATGTGAAATAAAAAGAAAAAAAATTGGGGTAAAATTCATTAGTTGATGAGAGTACATATATTATCTTTATAATGGTAGAGTCCGTTAATATTTTATACATGAACTAAAAACTATATATACGTTCATGGTTGGTAGAAATTAAAATTTAGATTTAAATTAAAATCAATAATTAATTTAATTTTACATATTTAAATCAAAGTCAAAATTTGGCCCTGTTTGCTAAAGATTAAAATTAGACTTTTAATAAATTTTGATAGAAGTTGATGAAATATATGGTTGAAAAATTGTGCAACTCAAAAAAAATATGGATAAAATTAATTATTGACTTTGATTTAAATTAAAATCTAAATTTAGATTTCTACCAAACAGGACCTACTAAAAAATTTGATTTTAACCCCTACCAAACAGAGGTATAGTATTCATTTTTCGTGATATTATTATTTAGGAATGCAAAGTGACGAGGAACAATTAGAAGAGAAAATAAAAAATCGGTTGAAAAATAGGAGAAATAAGAAAGAGATATGAAAATGCACACATCTTCAGCTCTATTTGGCTAACATTGTCAAACTTTCATGATCAAATTTCATCATTTAAGGGTTCGTTTTAGCATTTTCTGTTTTGGAACAGTTTAAAGTTATTTTCGTCATTTTTGTATTTTTTTAGTTTTATTCAGATTTGCTTACCGAATTAGAATTTCGATTTGATTATCATTCGTTTTGACTTTTTAAATATGTATTAAGGGTTTGAAAGCCCTACAATCATTTTTTATTAATACTATTCAGTTTTCCTAAATTCTTTGATATGTTAACTAAGTAAATTTAAGGAAAGATTGGTTTAATATTTTACTCTTTTTTAAGAATATTAATTACAATATCAAAGAAATCTTTGGTGATATGATTATATACTTACCGTGTTTCATTGTTTAATTTTTTAGATAAGACATAATTCCAATTTTGGCTATTGCTTTATATAAGTAAAGGAAGAAACAAGATGGGAATTAACTACTTTGAGAAAATATACAAGCATCCGATGAACAAGTAGTTATATGTTCTGCCATTCTTTAGCCGGATCAATAGACGACATGCATCACTGGTTATACTAGAAGCAAACTGTTATTCTTCAACCATATTTAAAGAAAAACAAACCAAAGTGAATAACCTATCCTTTTAAAGATCAAGTTGCTTGACGTGAATTAAAAATGGTGATTCTTAATCTAAATGTTGATTGTGGTTGAGTACACTAGTGAAGTGACAATAAAGTCAAAGATCGAAGGGTTTGATTCTACTTTTATAACAAGTCAAAAGAAGGAAAAATCAATCGAATTGTTCTTAGATTTCTTTTGATTTCTTTTTTATTTTTATTTTTTTTGTTAATTTTCTGAAATTACAAAACTGAGATTATTATATTTTTGATCATTGGATTTAGTGGATTGTTGACCAGTGGCATGGGGGCGTGGATGTTTCCATTCGGGGTTTACCACGTTATATCCGGTACTTATTTTAAATATGTTAGTTATTTTTCGCAATTAATTAAAATCTTAGAACATATGTACAATCTGCACGTTGCAATCAGAAATGATGAAAAACTGATTATATGATATTGTGACTGCCTGCTGTCCACTGTTTAAACTAAATAATAATAACGAATTTTTAATTTCCTAGGTTTTAGAATTTGCAACAACTTTTCAGTTGCACATTTTTATAACTTTTATCAAAATATACTTAAAAACACGATTTTAATCCCCCACCAACAAGTGCTGATTAATTTACTTCCTTTCTTGAACCTATTGTTGCAACCCCCACAGTGCTTTTGTTGAGCGAAGGATTCATACACAGTCCTTTGCGACAAATTCCTGAGATAGTTGTTGCATGTCAGTCATTGTGACACGTAATTTTTGAGCAAGAAAAGAGCAATAACCCACGAAGTGATGAGAATACTACGTTTTTCATGTTTTCATTGTTGTGTTCGTCGAGGATGAGGATGATTTATCTTCTGCCGATGCTACTGAAAGAGTAAAGGCTAAGGCCATTACCAATATTGCCAACACGAAGAAGATCTGAAAAGATATCTTGGCTTCTTTTGTTTATTAATCTTAAAAGGATTTTATGATGAATAAGAATGCAGATTACGAGTGAAAAATTTACAAGTCCTGCTTTTTCTGGGTGGTCTTGATTCAAGTGACTGCTTCAAGTTTACTGTCAGATCTTCTTGTACGGAAGGAAACAGTTGATTGCTGATGAAAAAAGTTGCCAATTACCAGAGGATCTGTACCCCCATTGTGAAGGAAACAACAAAAGAATTTGTATACTTGGGAAGAAACAATGGGAATTTGTATATCGAATTAAGTCCTAATTCATTCTTACTTCTTTTGGGAGCAATAATAAATGCTGCGAAATCACAAGACTAAAAAAGAAGACGTGCACACTTAAAGTGGCTTGCCCTCAAGGTGAGAGTTTTGTACAACTGCCCACTAGTCATTGCAGGATTTTCACTCACCTCGCATTCAATATAGAACCCCTAAAATAGTTTGTATCGTAGAAATATTAAAGCGATCCAATAAATGTATGGAATATCTAGCGTTGTCCTGGTTAATGATAAGTGCAAAGTATAATTAGACTCTACACAGTCCAACATTTTGTGCATTATTTTAATGCCATGCTGAAGCATTATGCAATAATGTTGATGAAAAATGAGCGAAAAAAGACTTCTTGAATGTGGTAATGCTATTATTTCTAATTGAAGAAGCCAACAAAGGGTATAGGAAAAGGACGGATTTCTATGAGATGGTTGGAACTGAAGTTAGGAACAGAAGAAAAAGAAAAAAGATGATGAAGATTGGAATAGAATTTGATTTTGTTATATACTAAAAAGAGTAGTTGAAAAATGCTTTCCTGGTCTAATAAGCAAGGGATATATTCTTATTAAACCAATGGTACTTAAATATACCAAATGTTGCAGTGCAAATGAAAATTTTGAGCTGTGCACTTTACTTTATGCAACTATTTGGAATCTGATAGTTTTGCTCACAGATTTCAAAAGGCAAATAGAGTACCAGAATAAAGACAAATATGAGACTAGTATCTATGATTTCCCCTTGTCTCATTGCGTTATGTATAATCTGGTACTTACCTTTTCTTGCTGCCCAAACCCCTTCACTCGATGAAGAGTTCATTCTCACTAATTCGACTAAAAAGTCCCTTCATCAGGAAATTCACCCTCAAAAGCGGCAGGAAAAGCATTCCATTGCGCTTGAGAGCCCGAATAACGGAGGGACAACTGACCTAGTTAGGCCTTGGAGGGCTGGACACTTATCTCATCACCATCTACATTTAAGAACTGTAAGAGCTTGATCATTACTTCTTATTGTCGCTTCTATGTGATTGCAGTTTCAATATTGAGTCTCACATTTTATTATAAGTCAAATTATCTGCTATGACCTTATGACAGGCTCATGGAACTGTAAACATAATAGGATGGGGAATTCTTTTGCCCATCGGAGTGATAATCGCAAGGTACTTCAAGAAACTGCCATTTAAGGGAAATGACTGGTATTCTCTTCATGTTGTGTCTCAATTATCAGGCTTTCTTCTGGGCACAGTTGGATGGGGACTTGGTTTGGCCATAAAAAATGCAGCTAAGGAAACCAGTATGAGTACACATGGAATTCTTGGCACCATAATATTTGCATTCGCCGCATTGCAAGTAAAAACAAAATCATCTTTCTTCCACGCCAAGCCATAGATGTTCTACAAAATTCACTGTTGGTCGCTGAACTTGTAGAGAAATCTCATTTAGGTCACTATACGCTTACACGTGACTAATTCCCAATGAGATCTCGCTACAAGTTCAGTGAATTTTGCCTGTTGTAAGAAACGAAGCCCTTAGCTTACATTTAATCAGTTGTTAGCCTTGTGTTTGCAGCCAAACGAAGGACATGAATGCCGCAAATACTGGGTGATATATCATCATATCATAGGGTATGCCCTGATTGTTATTATTATAGCAAATATATTTGAAGGGATGAACAATCAGAATCCTGCAGCACACAACAAATCGAGATGGTTTTATGGTGTTACAGTGGGGGTTCTGGCTTTGACTGCCCTGGCTCTTGAAGTCAAAAGATGGATTAACTAGATTCATCTACATCTGGTTATTCTAACCAGCTGAAAAAATTCTTGAGAATTGTTCTCAAGTGGATCTTATTTATCATTTCTCCTTCCCCTGTTTCTGGAGATTTTTCATTATAAAATATTGCTGTCACGATGCTCTTGATTTGACTGATAAGAAGGGGTATGCCCTCTTGGATGGTATCCATTCTGAATCTGATTAATGTAAGTTTCAAATTCTGGTTTAAAAAATCATTATTCTATTTTGAGTTAACTAGATTCTTAAAGTAGCCTTGTGTTTTTTATAGAACAAGTTTATCTATCTAGACTGCTGATCATAAGAAAAAATTAAATGGCATTAATAGACAAAGATTACCATCGCTCGCTCACTCTATTCAAATTGTTACCCACCATCATTGGAGTGAAATATGTTATTTCCACTTGATGGAAATTACCAAGGAAATCAGAAATGGCACCTTGACAGCACGAAATCTTGCCAACCGGGTAAAATAGGCGCCTTGATGACAATTCAATTGAAACCTTTGAGAAAACCTAATCGTGCCCTGATTTTGACGACAAAGTTCACCCACAAGCCCCAGATATAAAAGACAATCTCATTATTGAAGAAGCAAGGTTGGACAGAGAGGAACATGGAGGTAAATTTATATCTGCCACGATGGTTACGATGAAATCTGTACATTTTTTTTGTTTAATTTCTATCTGCACCAGAGCGTGTTGCGGTGGGATTGAATGCAGACCCTACAGTCTAAGTGAAAAGGAGCTACATACATTATTTTTCCAGTGAAGAAAAAGATAATCACTCTCCTACTTATGATGTTAAAAAGGAGAAGTTCCACAGTTAGAGGTGGGAAAGACTAAGGACATTGAGGAATCTAGGCAAGTTGTTCAGAATGATGAGGTTACAACAAGGTGAAAATTTAGATTTAGACCAAATGATGATTAGAGAGCACAGGCAGAGTGCAAATTAGACAATAAATAGAGGATTTGTGTTTCATGGAATAAGGAGAAGGGTTGCGTGCAACAGTCTTAAAGACTTTAGAGCACACTTGCACCTGGGACAGACAATACAAATAGGCACTGTAGTGCCAAGTATATAGATGAAAGGTAATTAGAGACTTTCAAAGTTGACCTTGGTTGGAAGTCTAAACTGATTAGGAAGGTTTATTTTTTACGGTTGATTCCAGCATTAAAGGCTGGTTTCAAAGTTGACCTTGATTGGAAGTCTAAACTGATTAGGAAGGTTTATTTTTTACGGTTGATTCCAGCATTAAAGGCTGGATTATAAAATGAATGGTTTAGGGGCTGTTCTCTTTGTATTTTAGTTCTGTGTTTTGAGTTTTAAATTCATTTTGTGTTTNAACTTGTTTTCAGAAACGTGTTTTCGAAAATGGGAAAGAGAACGCGTTTTCCCTATTTTGGAAAATCGAAAACAGAAAACGGCTTGAAAATGGTAAAGAGAACATACCCTTAGTATTTTGATTATTTAGTTTCTGACGCAAGATAGAAACGTGAATAATAATAAAAGGGTCTTGTATGTAATATCCAAACGGGTGTTGCTCGACTTTCGTTCGAACGAACATGAAAAATACTGGAATCCTTTAGATAACGGAAAACTATTATATTATTATTCAAAAACAACTGTGGGATTTTCAAACCCTTGGCACATATTTAAAGCATCAAAACAAAACCCTAATTCGGTAGATAAATTCGAATAAAACTAAAAAATTGCAAAAACGTTGAAAATATCCTTAAACCAACTCAAAACAGAAAAATGGTAAAACGGATCCTTGAACGATGGAATTTGACCCTGAAAGTTTAACGATGTTAGCCAAAGGCCATACCTCGACAAAACTTTACACAACTGAAAAACACTTCCCAGATTGTACTCGCTCGCATAATTCTATGAGCATGAAGGGATCGACCCAGTTCAGTAACCGTTTTGACTATGCTCTCTGTGGTTTCTGACAATGCCCATGCGGATATTTTGCACTGATGCGTGATTAAAACCAGTTTTCACTGTAATCTTAATGAATTGTATGCTGAGTATATACGCTAAATGTGGAAGAGTAGGAGATGCCAGGAATTTATTTGAGTCGTTTAATGACGAAGACGTTGATTCTTGGAATGGCTTGATTAATGCCTACTATACGGTAGGGAATGTTAGCTAAGTCTTATAGCTATTGCACAGAATGAAGGATGAAAATCCAGTGCCTGATCTGCAGACTTTTGGATAATTGATCTCTGAAGTTGTGAGAGAGGGGGAGGGTAGTGTTGAAGTGCGAAGGATTTTGCATGGACACATAGTGACGTCTGGATTTCAATTAGTTAAAACATGTTGAGACGTCGCTTCTGGCTATGCACTCGAGATGTGGGAATATGAATAATTCTTTACAGGTTTTCAAGAGGGCAGGCGATAAGGATGCGGTTTCGTGGACAGCAATGATCTCAGGACTTGACAGAATGATTATGCAGACAAGGCAATGGCAGTGTTTCGAAGGATGATGGTTTCGTAGGTGATGCCATCAACTGCAGCTATGGCTTGTGTTCTTGCAGTCTCTGGACAATTGGGTTCTATCAGACTAGGGACTTCACTACATTGCCAGCAGATATTCCTACATATAATTCTCTTTTTAGTATGTATGGAAAATGTGGCTGTTTAAAGCAGAGTTATACTGTTTTTGAGCATGATGAAGGAAAGGGATGTCACTAGGAATGCAATAGTTTATGGTTATATAATGGAAATTTAAGTAAGGCTCTGTATCTCTTTAATGAAAAGAAATGGTTTTGGAGATGTTTCAGAATTCGTAAAGAATGTACTTGAACCAAATGATGTCATGTTCTTATCTGCTCTCTACGACTGTAGTCACAATGGGCTTGTTGAGTGCAGTATGAACGTTTTTGACTCAATGAAAAATGAGTATTAAGGTTGAACCAAAGCTTGAACACTGCGCATGCATTGTTAATCTCCTTTGCTGGGCTGGAAGGGTAGAAGATGCGTTTGACAACTACAAGAGGATGTTCCCAGAACCAGGAGGATGTTCTCCTACTTGATGCATGTCGAAAAAATGGTAAGCCAGAGCTTGGAGAAATTATTGCCAAGGAAATTCTGGTTTAAAGCCGGAAGATGACGTTAAGTATGTGCAACTGGCTCACAGCATTGTTTCAATGGCCAGATGGGATGGGGTGGAAGAAGCTTGGCTCAAAATGAGATCGTTTGGTCTGAGGAGAACTCCAGGTTGGAGTTTTATTGAAATGCATGGCACAATAACGACATTTTTCTCACCCACAGTTCACATCCTCAATATGCAGTAATAGTTTCAGTTTTGAGAGATCTGATGTACGAAATTAGACAACTAGTATTAACTTCAGAACAAGAAGATTTTGTGTTTTGATTCTGATCCAAAGATTAATGCGATCCAGTTGTTATGTAAAGAATGGAACACAAGAAAAGAGGCATCTAATTCCAGAACAAGGATAATAGGGAGCTAGAATCAAATGTTTATTGGCAATTTGGCACCTATGCACCACAGCTATCAGAAATCTCTTTCCTTAAGAGGAGATCCAAGTTTTGCAGTATTCAACTGGATCACTTGCTTTTTCTGGTTTTATATACCAAGAATAAAAGACATCTGCTTATAATCCTGCTAATTATGGTGGATGTTGTAGGTGGCAAGTGTTCCACCTGATGAAGCATAAAGGAATTGTAACAAACTCCAGTTCCAACTATACATCCAAGGATTTCTTTTGGTGTATGCCCTCCAGTCAAGAAATAATAACATATATCTCATACAACATATATCTATTTCTAACGAGTCCTCTACATGCTTCAATCTTTGAAAGAGTGTAGCTCGAGCATCTTATATATCTTCTTCAAACTATTTCCCCTAATCTATGTTTGCATTATCTTCTCTACGTTGTATAGTCTAAAATATATCCCTGCATTGATGTTAAACCTTCATAGACATTCAAGCAGCTGACCGACAGAACTCTCTGATGTAAGTTGACAACAGTCAAAAGAATACCCAACATTTGATGGCTCATGCACTGGCAAAATCAAGGTGGAGAATCCAGAATTGCAGTGACATCGAACTTACCAACCACTCCTTGACTTAAAAGACGCATGGCAGCTCCTTGAGAAAATTTCCTCGCAAACAGAAAACAAGGAACGGATGTAGAATTATTGCGGCACCACTCAGTTCTGTACTCGGTTTCATAGTATACATGGTTGATATCCTGTAAAATATTGGAGATGGTGAGTGCAAACCCAATTGGAAAACTGAAAAGAAATAAAAGAGATTAGAATGTAGCTAAAGTCATATGCCCAGCAAAAATATGTCCGAAATAAAGAGTACATGTGGACAAATTCCATTCTAGGATAGAAAAAATTCTCCTAGTCATGTTACTTTGACCAATAAAAAACTATTATTTAAAAACTTTAAGTACACATCTTAAGCTATGGCAAACATGCTCTAATAGTAACATGATCGTATTGTCATGGTCATGGTCTATCTCCAATGCAGACAATCAGACATTATTGTTGTCCATTAACAAGAGAGAGATGCAATCTGCCAACCTTTATCCTCTTTATCTGTTGAGGCCCAGCATCTGCATAGCTAAATGTAATAGGATGCCAACCTTTATTTTCCATTTTTGTTGCGGATAGGTTCCATATAGTATATGTCACTGTTCTTCGTTCAAGCTGACCTTCAAGATTATTCATCTGTCCAGAAGAAAAAAGAAAGTATAATTGCCAAACAATTCAAGGCATGACTAGAACTTATAGCAATCCATCAAATATGGAAAGCCACGTAATATTTAGCTCCTAAGTAATAACGTAGGGATATCACAAAGCAATCCAACATAGAAAAAAATAGTGGCAAGACAAAAAGAAATATGTTAATTATGTTAGATATGTATGTCAGAACAAATATTTACGTACTGCAAGTAAGGTCTGCACATAATGTTCATCCGGGATACAATTGTGTTGTTTCTGAAATTTCTGCAACCAATAGTGGAAACATAATTAGTACATCAAATATATGACAAAAAAACCCCGTCCAACCCAATACCCACCTAATCAGGTAAACGGGGTGGGGATAGGATGGGACAAGGGTCATTGCCCCAAAGGGGTATGAGACGGGTACGGAAAATATAGTCCCCGCCCCGCTATCAAATTTAAACTTTTTATCAAATAAAAATAAAATATTTATCATCATTTTCAAAGAGAAAATAAGTTGTTCTTAACAAATTGGAAAAAAAAATAATAATATTTATTAACTAAAGATATAAAAAATAAAAACAAAAAATAAATAAAGAAAGAATAAACGGGGAGATAAATGAGGTAGGAGACCTGCCCCGCCCCTCTCTGCCCCGCTTTAACGGGGTATGGGAAAGGGGCAAAATGACAAAAATACCAGACGGGACGGGGTGAGAATGGTCGACCTGTATAAAAATAAGGGCATATTTTTGAATCACTGACGGAGAAAATAAATATGACAAATTATGAAATCCAGAGGTGGTCTTCATTCATTTCCATTTTAGCAGGGAGCAAAGGTAACTTACAAGATTCTCCTTTCCGTAACTAACATCCACTGGCGGTCGTCTCTGCAAAGAAGTAAAATTTTGAGTTCCATAGAATAAGAGTATCAATAAATAATATTAAAATAACATCCCATAATAGCAGACCTATGTTCACAATTGTTGCTAAATTCTTTTGTTAACAAAGAAGAGCATTAATAATTTGTCTTCTTTATGTGGGTGGTGGGGTGACTACTGATGGGGCATAGATGACGTCAACTTTCTTCTGTAGCATAGATAATTAGGTGGATATGACATTAATAAAAAAAAAAAGTGTTTAACATCTGAAGTTGTTACAACCATGGTTAAAATAAAATCTAAAATCATAGTTCGTATCTGCGTTACACAACAGCAACTGCCGTACTAGTATGTAGAATATCCAACAGAGAAAAATCATGTAGCCCATTATTTACCTTGCAAAACTTTTTGAAAACGGGAAAGACAACTTCATCATCTACAATGACTTCAGCGTGTCTACGGGTTAAGGTGATCCACTGAAATAATCAACTCGTTAGATTTGTGCATAAAATGGGAAATAAGAAAAAAAAATCCAGCATTTGTGCAGAATATTATCGAATGAACTCATGAAGCTTCAGTGTGTCTACGGGGGGGTTAAGGCGATTCACCGAAGTAATCAACTCGTTAGATTTGTGCATAGCACGGAAAATAAGAAGAAAAATAAAATCCAGCATTTGTCAGATATATCTGGGACCCACCCAAAACCACAAAAACAAAAGACTTCAAGTTTGTAGGTATTCATATGAGGGTAGCAAAGCGAGTAACCCATCCATAATCAGCCGCTAATTTCTCTGGAAGTGCATTTTGATAGCTGTGATTTTTTGTGGAAGTGAGTTATCATTTTGACCAACACACATTTCATCTTCCAACTGGCACAAGTGTGGTTGTGGATGTGTAAAAGTTGGTGAGCATGTGCGTGTATGCACACACCTGTGTCTACACGTGAGGAGACAGAAAGAGAGATTGGAGCGTTATTCCAAAACCGTATTGGGACTGAGTCATCAGTGAGTTTAATTCAATTCCCTAGGGTGACATCAATCATCGACTTACTTTAGCATGAGAGGAATTAAAAGAGGTAAAGGAAAATTACCTGCGATCCTTTCCGCCATTTGCCCTGTGGTATAACTGGTGACATCTTTGGATTGTAGCGCACATCTTTTTTATCGAGAAAACTAGAACACAAACAAAGTGTATAAATCTTTAGCACGTGTTTAATTTTGCGATCCATACAAGACAACTAACATAAAGATGATCAAGAACTAGGCCATTTATAACTCTCCATCATATATAGAGTCCAACTAGGCCACATAGAAAACTATTCATGTGTCTACCTGTCCACGAAGCTCTTTGGAGAAGCCATGAGATAATTGTAAATATAGTTGAAGTTGTACAAAGGGACGCAGCTGGAGAAGTAAAACATAAAAAGTAAGAAAAATATGAACGTGAAAGCTGCAAAAGAGTTAAAATATGATGATAGCACGAACTGGTGTACATGATAGGAGAAAATTAACTTGCACTTTCGACGTTTTCTCAACAAATATGACGATAGCACGAACTGATGTACATGATAGGGGAGAACTTCTTTGGAAAAACAAAGTACGTGGCCGTATGAAAGACTAGTGCTTATGTTGTCTAAGGAACCAAGAATCTGAGTTGATCTGAAAAATATGAATCGCCGAAAAGATGCAGATATGGGGTCATGTAAAATTTACAGAATAGATGGCTTTTAACTCTGTGTACATAATTACATTATAACTTAGACTGTGGCTTCTCCTTGATTAGGATGGAGCAATACACAAAAGAAAAATTTCGGATCTGTGATAAAAGTAAAAGTAAATAACAATTGTGTCTTGAGTTCATGCATATTAACAAGTTTGTGCCAGTTGTCAATGCTTATCGATTGTATTAATTTCACCTGTAATAAGTTTCTGGATTTTTAGCAATGCCACTCTATTCTTGCCCTATGGTAAGATCCCTGAACAAACTAGATCTCCTACCATTCATTTCTTCTATGTTTTCATGGGCACCGCTGTGGTCACTCAGGTTAGAGCATAGCGAATACTGTTTCAAGAGCAACTGCCTCAGCAAGGAACTCCACTCAAAATTTCACTTACTTCTTAATGATACTTCTTGCATCTAATAACCTTCAGGTGGTCATAGGTCAATTCTTTCATAAGTTGAAGTCAACTAGAGTTATAATTCAGACACTAATACATAGAAGAACGACTTTTAGTTGTCTAACAGTAAAGATAACGAACCTGTCCGATAAGAGAACAAATCTCTGATTTGCTGGCTCCTCAAGAGCCGCATCCAGTAACAACCTCTCTGCTTCAATCATACTCGCTTCTCCCCAAACTCCCTACACCAATCTCCCTCTTAGAGCCGCATCAAGTAACAACCTCTCTGCTTCAATCATACTTGCTTCTCCCCAAACTACCTACACCAATATCCCTATTACCAATCTATTATACTGATTAGGAAAAGAACACCTTGCTTACCAGAAGAAGTAACATAATACTGTGTCAAACACGCTTGCCCCAAAATTTTCCATGAAAAAATTGTGCATGAGAGGGGGAAATGGTCTTCACCACATTTGGACCTACGTCAACCAGAAAACATTAAAACGAGCCTCTCTCCTAGGGATGGCGAGGGTGGGAGGGGGGGGGGGGGGGGGCAGCCATTCCATGCACTGCCCCACGGGCAATTTTTCGACCTGTGCCCCACTTAAGACAGGGTGGGACGCTCATTTGCCCTATTTACTACCCCGTGTAATATATATTTGTCTATAAAATATAATTTTTTTAAAATGATGCTAACAGGCGGGGCAGCCGATACCTGTCCCTGCCCTGCCAACCCGAAGGAACGAGAAACTCCTGCTCTGTTCGAGTCATGCCCTTGCAGGTCTCGGGTTTTTAGCCATCCCCAATCGCTCTCTTATTTTAGACTCTATTTTGCATTTTCTTTTGTGACAAGTACTGAAAAATTAATTTTGAGAAATTACTTCTAGCACATCCTCTCATGCTTAGTTGAACAAATAGGAAAATAGTAAACAATTTTATCTAAAATTGAAATTTAAGAGAGAAGTCGTGCATAAATTTGGATTCACTCAACTTCTAGACAGTGTTCGTCTATTTCTGTTATTTTTCCAAATACACTACTTGTCAAACAAACAATTGGTAAATGGATGAAGTTACCTTAATGCCATTTTTCAAGTGTCGATTGTAGAAGAAACTAGATCTTGCAGTTGATTCATCAAACACAAAACCAGGCTCTGAATGTATGTATATTGAAAATTTTGTCTTGTCTGCATTCTGCAAGCAGGAAAAACCTCAAAAAAAAAAAAAAAAAGTAACCTAATCTAGGATTCTTCATTCTGAAATCTAATAAAAGTTAAAACTCTGCAAATTCTTGTTCACAACAATCAGGCACGAAAACATAAAAATAAGTAAATGCACAAAATCTTGATGTTCTATCCAAATTTAATTCCCACCAGAATTTAAAAATAAAAAAAAACACACAAACAAGGAGCGTCACAAATATAAAAAATTATACCAGAGAAAAATTCGAACTGATTAAACACGATAAAAATGAAAATAAAAACTATAATTTAAAGTATTAGAACATAAAGAAACTACAAATGAAAATTTTCAGTAAATAAAATTTTCAATTCCCACAAAAAAATAGAAGTCACCTCGAAAAAGCTTCCCCAAAGGAAATCAAGAGGCAAGTCTCTCCGAGTGAGGTATAGAAACGCGATTTTGGGATTGCCTTCGAACTGATCAAGGAAAACTCGAGATTTCCGAGGAAAGGTTGAATAAGAAGAAACCGAGGATTCTGAGTACTTCTGCAGTCTGAAGAAAGCCCATAGACAAAGAACGATAGACATCAGAATCACCATCTTCCACACCAACCACAGCACGTGGTGCATCGGCTTCGCCGGAAACACCGATGCCGGTGCCTTCTTCATCATTAATTCTTATAACAAATTAATTATAAACTGTTTACCACAGTCCTCCTCCCTCCTCTTCCTTTTCTTCTGCAATTCAATAAATCAAAATTAAACAAAAAAATGATCACACGCATTGCCTGTATAAGTGGTAAATTTTAGAGAGAGAAAGAGAGATTACATGTACATTGAGAGAATTATGTGAAATTGCCGCAATTAAAATAGAAGGAATGTTGAATTGAAACAAAAGTTTCTGGCGGTGGTTTTTTCACTGTGCTCAGTTTTGGCGCATCTAAAAAGAAAAAAGATGCCACGATGTCGTTTCAATTCGTGGGTGGGTTTAAAAATTCTATCTTTTTCGCCATGACAGTGACTGGAATTTTTATAATCAGATCTAGGGATTATTTGCTATTTCTTATCTTGTTCTTGATCCCATAAAGAGAAAACCAAAGAATTGTTTTGTACTGAAAACAGAGAACAACTAAAAAGGAAAAATTAGAGAAAGTTTTTGTACCTTAACTGCGACTTATTAGAAAATGATTGCAAATCGTTCATCCGAAGGACAATTAATAAATTAGGGTTCATACTAATCAATGACTTTAATGCATTAAGTGCATGTCTTCGACCTAATTCCTCCTTAAATTAGAAGAATAATAATAATTAAGGTCAAACATTGACGTGAATAGTAATCTTCCTATATAAATTTCGTTGCAATTATTAAATTCAAACCCATGAATTCTTGTTAGAGTTCCCTTGCAAAAGTTGACATTTTGCTGGTTAAGGGAATGTGATTTTCACATTAGATTATGATGTATTTGGAAGAAATTAAAATTAAAATTTTAATTTAAGTCAAAATTAATAATTAATTTTAACTTTTTGATCGCACATTTTCCACAATTTTTCGACCACACATTTCATTAACTTTTATTAAAATTTATTAAAATTCTGAATTTTTTCCCCACCATTCAGGAACTATATAAATCTGTTGCGATCAAATAATGCTAATGTTTCTCTTTATCTACTCTGGATGATAAACCCTTATAGTAGTTTTGAATTTAGTAACATTATGCTGAATGTGAATTCAAAGTGAATGGAGTTGATACTAACCCACAAAATAAAAACAATCAAAGCTCATTGTTAATACACAAGATGAGAATAATGTAGATCACTGACGAAAGATGGCAAACAAAAACGATGGTACTGCGAGGATTACTCTCCTAACTGGATAAACGGGGCGGGAACGGGAAGCGGTTACGAAAAACATAATCTCCAACGTACTACCCGTCCCATTTAAAGTTAACATCAAATTTAAGTTTTTTATTAAACAAAAATAATATATTTATCATATTTTCAACGAGCTTAAATAAGTTGCTTCTAACGAATTGGTAAAATAATAATAATATTTACTAACTAAAAATATAAAAAAAAATAAAAGCAAAAAATAAAAAAATAAAATGAGGACGATAAATGGAGTAGAAGACATATCCTGCACTGAACCTGCCCTATTTCGCTTTAAACGGGTATGGGGACTGGACAAGGTAACAAAAATACCTAACGGCACGAGAGTGGAAATGGTCGACCCGTCTCATATCTACCTCGTTTTCATCCCTAAACAATTGTTTATATTTGATATTCAACATTGGGTTCTATATCCAGACTTGAACCTAGAGGCGGATTTAAGCATGGGCTGGGTTTAGTTTATTGTCACAAAAATAATTGGATTTTCAACGAAAAGCTTTTAATATGTTAGGTAGAAGAAGAAAAAGCTCCAAAGCCCAATCTGCATCTCTTCCAATAAATCCTCTCACTACTCGATTTTGCCTTGTCGTCGAATTATTGAATTGTTTTTACCACGCTGGCTGGATTTTTGTTGGCTTAATAAATTTCAACCCTGTATCCTTAATTCCTGGATCCACCCACCTTGATGTGTTGTCTCCAACTTTAAGAGTAGGAACACATGAAGCCATGAACCTCCTCTTAGGCGTTATTTTACAAAGAGTCACTGAATCTCAAAACTTTCAGAAATCAAGAAATTTGTTACAATTGAAAATTTGAAACTGGTGTTGCTCTAGTCTGATTTACAACTTTCTTCAGGCAGGAATCTAAGAAAATGGGCTGGAATAGCAATGCCTACAATTATTTGCATTAACCAAAGGCAAAACAAGTACAAAACTTGTCCCTTTGCATAAAATTACCAAAAAATCCAAAGGACAGCAACATCAAACATGGTTAATTGCAGGGTAAAATTGTATATGTCAACCAAGAATGACTCATTGTTGGTGTTCCACATTCCAGAGCAAATCGTTTTCAAGAGCTGTTAGCTTTTCAAAATCATTGACAGTTGACAGCATGATCATCTTCTTGACCTGTCATGAACAGATTAATAGATTGTAATGTTGAAAAAAAATGATGTGAAAGGCAGACTTTGGCATCAATTTTGAGTGAAACTCGTTTGCTTATTTTGGAAAATCGACATTGATTTGTGTTCTCCTCCGTGAGAACATCGAAATCATGTATTTACTTGCCAAAAATAAAACTCAGGTGAATGAGAAATTGGAGTTCAAATTGGATCATTGAAATATGGTTTATGTTTGAGGGAAGACTAAATTTGAGTTTGTTCCACATAGCAAGTTTATGAAAGCAAAAACCACTTTATATATGGCTACACTTTGGAAGTGCGTAATCGTGTGTAATATAGAGGCTCTCTCCACTTGTGCACGCGAAGAGGTACAAATCACGGACTAAAATAGATTCCGGATCTTGAACTTGTGTGCGTACACTAATATCGGACCGAATTGATCAAAATTTGGCTCCTTGGGACCTTGAACTTGTGTTAGTTGCATATCCTGTATTCGTTCACGAATATTTTATCTAACATGTAAATCATTCTCCTTTACACACATGTTTGACTATTTGAGTTCACGTATTATTACTTAAAAAGGTAAGCTTTTCAACCGTGTTTAATAACCTGTAATTTTTTTTTTTTTAAGCTTAGCTAAACATGCTCTTGTAATTATGTGAGACGGGAATACCTCTAGCTTGTCTTCTCTAGCCTGGTGGTTCTTCGGTAGTAGCCTGAACTCTTCAGTTAGTCGAAGGAACTCATTTATATTTTCAGGAGAAACAAATGTTGGAAAAATTGTGGGGCCGCACATGTATATATGTTAAAATGTGTAATGTTATCTTAAGAATTTAGCCAATCAAGTGATCCATTAATACTACTTTTGGACTAATGGGTATTACGTGTCATGGAAATAAAGTGTGGAGACCAGAATAACTATTTTAAATTGATGAGGTGTCAATTTAAATTAATTGAAAGATAATAATTGCTCTACAGTTATTTATTTTATGGTTACAGTTCCCAATGAACGTGATTTTTATATTCTCTTTGCATTCCCATCAACAAAGAATTTCTTCAAGGAATCACGTATCAATTAGAAGATCATAACCACTTTAATTCAATCAAACACATGGATCAAGGTATGCTTACGCAATAATCTTCTCTTTGATTTCAAAATGGAGTTTAATATATGTATGTGATTAGGGCTCGATAAAGTTTCATTAGGGCTTAATAAATGTTTATGTTGATAATCCATTTTCACATATTCTATCAAGTGGTATCAGAGACACTTGATAAATGATTTATTATTTGATAGGAGTTATTGTCAATGTTTGATCACTACACCAAGAGTACCATTTTCAATTAATATTACTGTCCAAAGACTTGATATTAATGTTGTGCTGGGTATCTTGAGATGGAGTTTACCATTATTTGAATTAATTGATTATTAAATGTA
>CAIGRP010001743.1:0-26954 GCA_903798385.1 Fraxinus cuspidata
TTTTTTTCCCAAAATGGGTGTCAAATACAAGCTAAACCCATGTTTAACACACGTTCCTTTGAAATACATTCTTTCAAAACTCATTTTCAACCACATATTTTTCAATAAAATAATATTTTTTATCACATCACAATTTTTTCTTACTTTTAATTACATATTTCTCATTATAGGTATATTTGAGCCACATTATTTTAGAAGAATGTATTCTGGAATAGTAGATTTATGGAGAATGTGTGGTTGAAAAGAAAAAAAAGTTATTGATGTAATAAAAATATGTGGTTGAAAATCAGTAGAAGAATGAGAATGAAAATTTTAATGTGTGCCAAACATGAGTTATATCATTATTTAAAATACATTATTTTCTTAATAATAACGCCCCCCCAAAACAAGTGTTGATACACAACCAAAAATACAATGGTTAGTCAGCAAGCCGCGGAGGCAGCCTGGCATTTCAGCCGGACACGATTCAATTCCACACAGTGAAAGTGCACGATGTGTGTTTAGAGAGTGAGACAAGGAGAATCAGAATTTGGGAATTTTCAGTTCATAGTTTTAGGGATATTGGTTCTGCTATCCAATTCGGTTGAAAAAATAGGTCTGTACATTGATATAGGTTTTGTTTTGGGTACAAATGGCCATTTGCTTGTACTCTGCCTGCCTTCCATTGCCTCAACACCCAGGAAATGCAAATTTCAGCTTTCTTTCCAATGGATTGGGTTTCATAAACCCTAGTAGTAGTAGAAGAAGAAATATAATTACTTCCTCCCGCATAGTGAGGACTCAGATTCTGCCTTCTGTGCAAGCAGAGACAATTGGGTCGCGGGTATTTGTAGTCTCGGACTTGCACACAGATTACCTTGAGAACATGAGCTGGGTGAGGTCTTTGTCAAGCAATAGGTACGAGAAAGATATTCTTATTGTTGCAGGAGATGTGGCTGAGACTTGTGCGAATTTCGTTCTGACAATGTCCCTTTTGAGAGAAAGGTTTCAGCGTGTGTTCTATGTGCCTGGTAACCATGATCTTTGGCTCCGAAGGGAGAAACACAATTATGTAACCATCACTAGCTTTCGATTTTAATTTGTGTAACTACTATTATTGAGTCATGAATGCTCTGTGTTTGTTGATTTGATTTCGGTGAACAAATTTTGATTTATTTCAAGATTTCGATTACAAAATGAACTGCACAAAGAATTAATAATTTTGGGAAAAAATCCTCTGGGGTTAACTAGAGGCTTACTGTCCGTAGAAGTCAAATCTATCATTAACAAGCATTTTCTTGAAACACTGATACATGTTGAGATTCATTTCCGAATTGTGCACAGACATAATATCCATATGGCAAAAATTTCGTTTTGTACTCTTTTGTGTGTATAAGTATAGGTTATAATGTAGATGAACATTAGCATGGGGTCCTTGCTTTCTTTGGTGAACTGACAATAACAAGGTTTAAATTCTATGGTATGCCACAATTCCAATCGAATAATTTTCAACACATTCTCTAAAGAAGCAGAAACATAAAAACTGTTTAAAGCTCACGGTTTATCAAAATACTAGGTTAAGTAAGTTTACTTTTAGATCCTTTACTCAGTTCCTGAATCATTTGGAAAGAGAATAGTTTCGGTTTTGGGTGATCTAGATTGAGAGAAACAATAGGATATTTGAAGAAATAGAGCAAGAACCTTTTGAGTTAAGGGACATATGTAAGTTTTTGTAGCTTGTTTTTTAAGCCTCTAGCCTATCCTCGTTGTTCTAGTACTATTAGCTACACTTTTCTCTTGGTAACCTCAGAAACGAAAGGATATTTGTAGGGTTGAACACTTTTTTGCATTTGCAATTTTTTCGTATACAAAGTTCTGACTCCTTAGGTGTTTGTCAACACTTGACAGCCTTTTCTGTCTCATAAGTTTGAGTATCTGTTTAGCCCCTTCTTATTCTATGTTTTGCAAGGTCTTCAATTCAGACAAAACCAAGGTCGTAACCCCTTGTTTCTCAAAGTTATATATTCTCTGATTATAATTTGTTTCTGATTTAGAACTTTTCACCTTTTCTGTTGCCATATTCAGTTTGATTCTATTTACAAGCTGGATAAATTACTGGATGCATGTGAAAGACTTGGAGTGGAAACTAAACCCAGCATAGTTGATGGTTTGGGAATTATCCCATTATACTCTTGGTACCATGAGGTAAATTGTTTTAAAACTGTGGATGCTATCACCACATGTTATTTGCATTTCCAGTCTTTATATCTGATTCTGTTATCAATAACCTTGTTTATTTCAGAGCTTTGATGAGGAAAGGGACATAACTGGAATTAGAATCCCGTCCTTGGAGATGGTGATTCACTTTCTTTATCCTAGTAAGCATTTAAATATCTACATTAGTTACATCCGTTGGTTTCTGTTATTCTGCAAATACAGATAGATTTTTTTACGTATCATTACATGTTGCATGTAACCCTGTTCTGAAGTAGTTGCAAATTTTCATAATCTACCTTGTTTCTGTAACCCTGATCAAACAGTGTAATTGAATCCCTTTCAATCTGTCAAAGCATACTGGCTAAAAGCTTAATGGAATACAAGAATTTTATGTTCATATATTTAACTAGTTACATTATTGTTCCTTTCTTTTTCAAATACTAGGAGCTAACATTATGGATTGTTACCATTCAGGCATGTAAGGACTTCCATGTGTGCAGATGGCCTGATGGACTTGAAAATGGAGAGACATCTCTCGCTCTGTATTTTGATTCTATGAATGACAAGAATTGGAACACAGTAAAAAATATCCAGAGGAGATGTAGCCATATAGTGTCTTTTTCCCATTTTCTTCCTAGGTCAGTGAATCACTTTGCCTGAACTTAGAACTATCAACTATCATTAAGTATTTTAATGACGCATGCATTGCTCGACTTAAATGCATGCCGTCCTTCCAAATTGCATTAATCAAAAATGGTTTCTATGATAAGTGTCCAGTCGATGCCAGCCTGGCGTTTACATTGTCCCAGAGAATTAATCACAGTATTTTATCATTGTTATCTATGGCTCAACTTACTGCTTGCTCCTTTTGAATTCAATGATGAAACATTAACATTGTAAGATGCATCTTCTCTTCAAAATATCGCACAAGAATACTAGAAATTAATAAATATCTCACAACGTCTGTGACAACAGTACTGATAAATAGCCAAAACAACAAAGTCAAGTTAATGACTATAAATAAGTGCTTATCATGTAGAATTTATCTTTCGAGTAAAAACATCAAATATCCACTTCTAGATGATTTCTATCCTCTTAGTGCGTTAGGGACATCGTACAGGATACTGTATTAGGGTGGATAGTGGGGTGAGTGGATAGTATTAAAGAGGATAATATTGGGGTGTATCTTAAGATGTTGGATTGAGGTGTATTATTATTATTATTATTATTATTATTATTATTATTATTATTATACTGTGTCTGGGGTGACACCACATTAGAAAAATGAATAAGTATCTGAGAATAAAAAATTTATCAAGATATTATTAATCTAATTTTGTATAAAATAAATATAACTATTCAGTAATAAATGTCAAATAATATAAATTTATTCAATTCATAATGGATTCAAACTAATCTCCAACGAAACTTGAACTAATTAATTAGAGTTTCCAACCGAATTTTCAAGATGGTCCTAAATATTTCAGACATTATCCTACACTATTTAGCATAGCCATTTTGTATTCATATTAGTTGTACATTAGCACAAAATGGTCCTAATGAGTTTTACTTTGCATTCAGAAAAGGGAAAGGGAAAGGGAAAGTTAATAGGCAGCGGTAAACCAACAGAACAAATTTCAACATTCCTGATCCTAATTGATTGAAAGACAAAATTTAAACCTGAAAAGATTAGAAAAACAGCACTATACAAAAACAGAGAATGTAATAGAAGACCTAATAGTAATTAGAATGATAGTCTATGGTGCCAGAGGAAAAAAAAAAAGAAAAAAGAAAGAAAAAACTCAACGCCATATATCTAACTCATAAAAAAGGTAATGGTAAACCCTTGGTAGCGATGCTGCGACCCTTCTCCCCCCATCACCACTACAATGCATGCACAAACACAGAGAACATAATAGTGTATTTTCGATGGCTGATATACAAAAACATCAAGCAATGACCACCTTAAAAAAGTACACAGATAAAATCTTAAGCCCCTATTTGACAACCTTTATTTTCACTCTTTTTTCTACGTAATTATTTTCAACCGCACATTCATACAATAAATATTCTGCACGTAAACTTAAAATTTTTCCTTACTTTTTAATCACACATTCTCCTAAAAACACTACTCAAAACATTTTTTTCCACAATTAATGGTTGTCAAACAAGGGCAAAGTTATGATGTCGAATTAGAAGAAAGTATAGTTGGTTCTTGAACAATTGTTTTTGTAATGAGATATTTTGGCAATATATTGAGTGAAGACGGAAGAATTGTTGAAGTGACGAGAGATTGTTGCAAGAAGTTGAGTGTAGTTTGCAATAGGCTTAAGCGAAATTTTTTTATCTGTGATTAGGATTGTGCACTATTTTTCACAGTTTAATACAATCCGCCCTAAACCCAAGTGTCTTCTGTCTGGTTAAATTTATCTGGTTAGTCTTGGACAGGTAAAGTTGCCGGATTAATTTAATCCGGGTACCATCTAACAAAAATCAATATTGTATATAATTATCCATATCCTGTCTTATATGGTGCACCAAACGCACCCTTATAGGTTTCAATTGTGTTTGAGATACTGGTGTTTTACTTCTTATTTCCTGTGTGATTGCTGATATATTTCACCTTACTGTATGATTATTATACTTTACTAGAAAAAATGCCTTGATCCAATTTGTTTTAGGGAAAAAGGCGTGTCAAAAAAGTGACTTCATCTAATCTAAAAGACGTAAAGCCAAAAAGTTGGTGGACATTAGTTAAGTTATATGTGCTTGAGAAAGAATATCATTTCTTTCTACAGGAACCCGCCTTGGGCTTGGGCGGAGTTTTGCATAAAGCAACCCAGAAGAGCTCTTGGTTCTTGATCCCTTGTTACATTCCAATACGGGCATTTATATCTTAACACTTAAAAATTCCATTCAAATAGAATGCTTACAATTTGCATGTGAGGTTCTACAACTCTTGAAATTGCATTAACAGATAAATTTTACTGTTTTTCTCAGGTAATGAATTGTTGTAAAACATATCTAGAATCTTATAATTTCATTATTGCCAATTAACTGACAGGCTCTTGTAAACTCTTCCATGCAGGCTAGAGCTATGCCCAGAAAAGAGAATGCTTTTCTATCCTAACCTTCCAAAAATCATTGGCTCTAATTTCCTTGAAACCCGGATAAGATCTAAACATGGAGATGTAGGGAAACCATCAGCATGTCATGTGTTTGGTCATACTCATTTTTGTTGGGATACCACCCTTGATGGTATCAGGTATTTTTATTTCCACAAACAGAAGTCTAGTGATCATTTCTTTCTAACTGCTGCATGAGTAATGTTGGCTATTTGCATTGGTCCCCTAGCTCAAGCTATGGCCTCTGCAAAGAATAAAAGTCGTTAAACTAAGAGGAAAATTAAAGCAGGTATGTGCAGGCGCCCTTAGCTTATCCAAGGGAACGTAAGAGGAGAATGAATGGAGGCGAAGATTGGCTGCCATTTTGCATTTATGCTGATGGTTGTTTTGCAGAGAAACTTTCTCCATGCTATTGGTCTGATTATTACGCCTTAAATCCCAGAACACCAAACTGTACTGAACTTGCCCCTTGGGTCGCCAGGTTCTACACTAAAACCTTGTGATGTATAGCCTGATCATCTATTCTTACTCCCGTTCTATACTTGGATGAAAAAAGAATATTGTAGATCTTTTTTCCTAGTAAACATTTTTGATATCCAATACTGTCTTTTATAGTAGTAATAAAACAGCTTAATCAAAAACCTGCATATACTGTATAAATTAGCCCAAATGTCATTACTATCTCCATCAGCAGAGCATTCCATCCTCCTCCTCCGGCTGCCACCAAAATTCCTGACGGCCTTTGCAAATGGAATTCATTCAAAACATTTGGCACAACCTATCACACATTAATACAATAAGTTTGCGTTTGGCACACTGGATCTATTAAAAATTTAGCACATGTTTGGGTTTACCCACAATATTATGTGGCTCAAAATAAACAATTTGTAAATCCTACGCAATAATTGTAACTCACTTTATATACCTTTTTAAAAATCAGCTTTTAAACATGATCAAACAAGTATGAAATTTAATGGATATTACTAGATAGTGAGTACTATTGTGGATATTTTTTTTATATTTTCATGTAAAAGAATTTCATTACCTATATCCTTTTTATCCTGTCGAAATTAGTCTCCAACTTCTGTATTATGTTATATACCATTTGATAGAGCAAATGACTTATCTTTCAAATAAAAATATTATTTATTTTAATCCACCATAAAGCCAAAACAGCCTCCATGGGCATGGTGTAGTGGTAAAGCATGAGGGTTCTCTACGGAGCATCGAAGATTCGAATCCCCACAACAGTTGGAGGCAACATTTATGTTGAAAAGCAGAGGTCCACATAGAGGAGAATTGCTGAATGTTCGATCCAAGTGTGTATAAACTGTGATCGCATCCGGATTAACTCGGGTGGCGAACTAGGGGGAAGGCTACCACTCCTTAGCCAAAAAGACTGTAGGAAAAGACAAAAAGCCAAGAAACTCTGACACTGAGAGATAGAAAGCTCAGTGATTTGTTTCTTGATATGTAAAGAGGAGTCACCTCTATTTCTATCTAATGCGGATAATATGTGGCTTCCTATAATAACTAATCTACATATTTCTCGATTTTCTAGATAAATATTAATAGATTCTTTAAAACTTTCTAAAGAACAATAAAGCAAAGTATAGTCGTCTACTGGCATAAAATATAGAGAATTAAAAATAAAATGTCTGTAATGGCCTTAGAGTAATTTACCATTTAGCAAATTAATTTCTTAAAATACATTTTTTTTAACTCTCTTAGCTTTTATTCTTGACCTTAAAAATGCTTAGAACTGTGACCAAAAAGAATTTACATCATATTTAAAAGGTTTGGACAAACTTACTTAATAACTGAAATAAAATAGCAGACTTAACTCAGATGATAACTTTATCTTTATGGCATAAAGAGGCTAAGAGAGTTAAGATTATTTTTAAAAAAATAAAATATAATTTTTGAATAAATTAATTGCTTACTTGGAGTTTCCTCTTTTAGGCCTTACTCGAAAATTAAATAAGGTAAACGGAAATTATAAACAAGAGAAAGTGTGAAAAGAACTTACTTTTTATTTATGAAATCTTCGAATTTACAAGGATTGAATTCACAAGAATGTTTTTGAATTTTTGCGTGCAAAAGTGTTATAGTGTGCTATGCTGCTATTTTTTCTCGGTGTCTTTTTTGTGTGAATGATATTGGTGTTTATAGACGCTGGTACATCACGTCTATTCAACTTTTACAAATGTGTGTTTCTACAATTAAAGAGAAATATTGTTTCACATTATAAGTGTATGGTATATAATTAAAGAATTAAATGTCTCTTTACACCTGTGATGATCTTTCTGAAAATCTTATATTTTAGCTCTATTTTTTTAATTTCCTTGGTTTAATAATTGTCCTTTGAAGATTATTCATCTGTCTTTTGCTTTTCCTTTACGTATTTTCTTCTTTAATTGTCTATTTGTCCATCATCTCTATGTAGGCTTCTTCTAGGTCTTCATCCATTTCATTAGTTTGACCGTCTGATATGTATTCTTCTTCTTCTGTGTCTGATTGTTTTTCTATTGATTCTTCATTTGTGACTTGAAAAACCATCAGATATAGTTGCTTTTGTTCAATATTGGGCACTGTATTTTTTTATGTTTTAACTCTTAAGGCAAGATGCTCTTTACAGAAAATAACTCCATTGTTTCATTGAGCTACAAGTCTGGAATTATTATTTTGAGCTTTCATTATTGCCACGGTATCTGAGATTCGTCTTTCGTAATCAATCTGTCTTAACTTTTATTTTTGTAGTGGTCTTTTTGGAGGGTCGAAATCTTTTGGCTCCTTCGTATATTAATATAAGGTGATAAGCTGAAATTATTATGCCATTATTTACAAGAGGTGGTCTAGAAATAAATTGAAACATCAAATGGTGGTCTTTTAACTGACTAAGAATTTGTTTAAATTTGGGTGAAAAAATCTGAATGATTTATTTAGAATGTATATGGTGTCTATCATACCATACTTTAAATCTAGATAAAAAAAAAAAAAAGGCTTCTTCTTCAAAAATTGTGTAGTCAAAAGAAATTGTAGGATAATTATGTATGAGAAAAGCTGAGTAATTGATCGATTCATATTTGGGGCCATGTTTAAGAAAATATCGATTTTCGATGTGATAATAGCTTAGAATTTGAGAGAAATCAATAATTTCTTGTATAACAAACTCCTTTATTGCACTTCGAACAATACTGGCACAATCACCAATTTTCTATTATAATTCATATAAAGTCTTTTCTTGCCCTGCAGTTGTAGAATCTGTTAATTCAGTAAGTCTTTCTATTTTATTAGAATAATTTTTACTTGTAAATGCAATATCTCTAGAGATATGTCTTTCAACAATATCTTTAGAACTTAATCTTTTTAAACTATCATGTAACTAAAGAATCTCATGTTGATATTTACTAATTTTTACTTGTAAATGTAATATCTCTAGAGATAGCTGCTTAATATCTTATATAATTTTAATCATCTTTTATATCTTATTTTATCAAAATTTGTCTTTTAAATAAATTTTACTATGGCTTCACAGTCTGTCCTTATTGTGAATTCAGTATTTAAAAATAATTTAAAGCTTTCTATTCTATACCATGTGTGGTGGCCATTATTTCATAATCTAAACTAGTCAAGTATTTTCCTTTTATCTTATATTTTCCACTATCATATCTACAAATCTTTTCTTCTTTTTTGTCACTGTATTTATTTAGCTTGGAATATAAAATTCCTCCACATCCTAGTTCATATCCATCTGTTTCTATTATTTTATATTCACTGTCTAATGGTAGTAAATTTTTAACTTCTTTTATTTTTCTAACTAATTCTATATGTGACTGATTAAAATATTTTTGTCATTTACTAGATATTTTACTATACAATGGTCCTACTTTCTTTCCTCAATATTTAATAAAATGTTTAGCATAATTTAAAATTCCTAAAAATGCTTGTAATTTTTGAGTTTCTTCTATTTTGTCTGGAAACTGTAAAATTGTTTGTACTATATGTGGTTGCAACTAAATTTTTCCTTCTCCTAAAATTATTTCTAGAAATTCAATTTTTGTTTATTTATTTCCATTTTCTTTTTGCTTATAATTAAACCATTTTCGATAAATTTATTTAAAACTGTTTCTAAATGTTTCATATGTTCTTTCTAATTTTTATTGTGTATCAAGATATCATCTATATATACACAAATAAATGGAAAAGAATTAAAAATACTATCCATCTTCTTTGAAAAATAGAGGGTGCATTCTTTAATCCAAAATGCATAATTAATCATTCAAAGTGTCCTAGTGGTGTAGTAAAAGCTGTCCAAGGAATAGAATCTTTTGCCATTTTTATTTGCCAAAATCCACATTTACAGTCAAATTTTGAAAATATTTTACTATTTTGTATTTTATTACATATCTTTATCTCATATCTTATATCCATCTTCTACTGTATTATCATTTAATCTTTTATAATTTATAACCATTCTTGATTTACCTCTTTTAATTTCACTATGATTTCAAACCATAAAAGTTGTTGATCTATGTTGACTACTAGATGGTCTTTTAATTGGAAATATTTTATTAAAAACATTAAGTAGAAAAACGGAATCTGAAACAAGATTTGAATCCATAATAGATATATAAGAAAATTTAGAAACATTTAGACAAAATAAATTAAAACTAGTAAAAGCTTTAGACATATATAAAAAAGGAAATATGTTTAGCAAATCTTTAATATATCAACATTATAGTGAGAGATAGGTTTCTTGTACGCATGAAGATCAATTTATATCCTTATATCAATTAATAATATCCCGCCCCCACCCCACCCCACCCCACCCCACCCCACCCCACTCCACTTGTAAAAAAAATCGAAAATTGAAAAATTTTCTCTATATTACACCCCATACCCCAATCCACCCCACCAAAACTTGTATGTAGGTGTATATATGACATGTTTGGGCCTCCTTCTTTGTAGAATACATTTTGGAATAGTAAATTGATAGAAAATATTTGGTAAAAATGAAGGAATTTTTTTGGGATTATGTGTAATATTATTTTATTGAAAAATGTGTAGTTGAAAAGAAGAGAAAAAAGTGTATTTTTAAGAAAATTGAGATCAAACAAGGTCATATATATTATATAATTAAATGAAATTAATTATCCCCACCCTCGCCAAGTTACTGACCCCTCACAGACCTACCTTATCCCATCCGCCCACCTCATTTTTATAAAATTTTCAAAAATTGAAAATGAGATTACACCCCCACCTACTCCAACTTGTAAAAAAATTCTAGAAATTTAAATCTTTTATGGAGATTACACCCCTTGAAAAAATTTAAAAAATTTTAAACGTTTTTTTTGGAGATTACACCCAACCCCCCACAGAATCACCCCATATTTTTTACTATGTTATCTGTGACTAGACATGTGTTATATGTTGATTAATTGTGATCAAATTTGTCTTAACTATGATTATTTGTGACTGACGAATTTGTGACTGTATGTAACCAAGTTACTAACTTGTATTATTCGTGACTAATTATGACCAAATTTATCTTCAGTGTGACTGTCTGTGGTCGTCTAATTTGTAAACGTATGTAACCAAGTCACTAACATATGTTATTTATGACTAATTGTGACCAAGTTTGTCTTCAATGTGACTAACTGTGACAAAATTTGCCTTTAGTGTAATTGTCTATGATCAGGTCAATTTTAACTCTGACGGTATGTGATGAAGTTTCAATTAACATAGAATTGATTACAATCAGTCACAATAAACATATACTTGATTACGGAAGGCCACCACAAACAAATATGTATACATAGCAAACCAGCACCACAATCCACCACCCGTCACTACCACCTTCACCTCCAATGCACCACCACTACCGCATTCAACTTAAATTCACATCCATAAATACTACATTCACCTCAAATATTACCAAACATCACCAACAATTAACACCACAACCAAACATTAAAGCGCAAACCACCCAACACCACAACCATTAAGAAGATCATTACCTTTTCAACATTCTTGAATTTTTAATTGCAGATTCAAACACTAACACCACAGCCCAACTGTTTGGACTTTCAATTTTACGTCAAAACAAAGCGGAAGAAGTTGTTAAAACATGACTAGCTACACAAAATGTTCAACAACCTAGTCGAGTATCAACAAAAGCAGCAATCCTCTTGGGGTATATTGATACAAGTCTAAAAAAAACCATGGGTTTCCCACATTCAGCAAAACACATAATTCTACATTTCAAGTCTTTCTCAACTTTTCTTTTTCTTTCTACTTAAAATTTAAATAATAAGCAACCATTATCACTTACATTTAGTAGATACTCAGTTTTTAGCAAATAATTCTTAATTGGAAAAAAAAAAGTTCTAACCAAATATAAAATTAGCAATAGATAACATCTCACCGCAACTTTATTACCTAATAATGTTTGAATTCCTCAAATGAAATTAAAAAAAAAAATGAAACGAGAAAAGCAAAGAGATCTAATATATTCACCAATAGAAACAAAAATCGGACCAACATTGAAAATAGCAAAACAAATAATAATGACAAAAACTATTTTTGTGTGTTTCAGCAAGAAAGAGAGAAATGGGTAAGTATAAATGTGGAGGAAGTGAGCTAGAGGGAAATCTGTGGAGAGATGAGAGAGAAATTTGGTCCATGTGCTTGGAGGCCTTGCACCATGACGCCTAGAAGTGTAGAATGATTGGAGGGCCCTTCTCAATGGTTTGATCAAGCTCAGCCTTCTATTTCACCTCCTTCACCGCTCCTTCTCGGCCGCCTGCCATTTATTCTACGAGATTCTACTGGCTTTTGCTACTTTGAGCAAAAGAACAGAGCAAGAGGAGAATTTATTCAAGAGCGAATTTGACATGAATTATGCTATTTGTACAATGGGATTAACACCCCGATGTACAACCCCTTCACAATATGGGGGGCGCATGATTTTTTTTATTAGTCGTGGGCCCCCTTTTATGGGGGCTGTTCACCGAAATGTCAATCCCGATGTAAAAAAGAAGTATTTCCCATTTGACATTGTGGTTATAACTGAGAAGGTAGATGAGAGAAAAAGATTGATCTAAATGAGTGGGTGGTTGTGTTGGATGGGGGTGGATATATAAAATGTTTTCTATTAATAAACATGTATTATTTAATGTAATAATTTCTAATTATCACTTGATTTGTGAAATGAAAATTAATTCTCCTTATTTCTGAAAAACTAGTCTTTAAAAGCATGTTTTTAGGTAATTTTTCCAAATGAAAATCAAAATAAAACTTTGAAATTCAAGATTCAAGTCATGTGGCTCCTTGTCTTCAACATCCGGATCATTAATCAAAGAATTTTGCAATTTCATAGTAACAAGAGGATCAACCTATTTTGTATTTCATAAAATTTCAATTTTTAAAAGTTGAAGTATTTTAATACACGAAATTTGTTGTAAACTTGTGTAGAACTTTGTTAAAATTTTATAGAACAGTGAAATCCATAAAATTTATGAGAATTCAAATTTAAATAAATTTATTAAAATCTGAGTTGAGTACGCCTCTAAGTACAATAGAAAAATATATTACTTAAAATTATTAAGTCTTGAGTTGATTAAACTTTCGAGTTTAAAGTTCTTCATTCAAAGATTTAATAAATTAATCTTGGCTTGAAATGAATGAATGTGATGATGTCAAATCATGATTGTCAACAAATATTGTCAACCATCTTTGTATATGTAATATGATCAAACTTAAATGTTTACATTTGTTTAAGTAAAAGACTCGTAGACATGTGGGAAGCATCGTTATCCAACTTTTGATCCACAATTCATTAAGTTTGAAACGATGATTTTGTTTAATGTACGAAGTAACTTGACTTGAGAATTGAGATATGTATTTATGAATGTAAACTGTGAATTTTTTCGTTTTCTGTTTATTTGATTTTGATTTTGATTTACATATTAAAAGGCTATGAAAAAAAATGAATCTATTAATGACATGTGCCTTTCCGAAAGGCAATCCACTCGCTTATCATTTTTTTCGTTTAAATGTCCAAAAGTTGCACTAAGTGTCCATTTGACAAAGATTTTTTTAAAATAAAACTTTGTGAAAACTAATTTTATTAATGAATGTATGATTAAAAAGTATGAAAAATGTTATGGTCCATATGTAAAACTATTTCATTAAAACATGTAATTGAAAATGAGTTTGAAAAAATGAATTTTAAAGTATTCAAAGTCAAATATGGACAAAATTAGGTGTTGAGATGAATTAAATAAAATCGATTTATTTTTTTCAGGTATTAATTTAGCCAAACATGCAATTTTTTTAAAATAGAATAACGTCTAGGTGTTTACGCGAATTTCGACTTAGCAAATTGCCAAAACTCCAAACTCACTACTTTTGATGTTTTCTTTTACTTTACCCTTTTTTGGTGATATGAAAGAGTTGATGCAAAAGCTCACTTTTATTGGTGTTCGACAGATAGGCTATTATATTGAGTCGATAGTTTACCAACAAATTAAGGTTTTAATTCGAGCAAGAGTCCAATCACGATGAGGATCGAAAACTCCATTATTTTGTATCATGAGAAAGAGTTTTCAAAATTATAAATGATATTAATATAACCATCTATAATTAATGACGCTTTTATATCAAACAGGGTTAACATAATATCATACTAAATAAATGCCTGGAATTCAATTTTCGCTCGCTTTTATGTCAATAATTGTTTTAAAAACAAAATATATATGATGAATAATGTTATTAGCACTAGTAATATCCCTGTTTGACGAGGATTAAAATCTAGATTTTAATCTAATTAAAGACAACAATTAATTCAACAACATATTTTATGAGACAAACAATTTTTCAAACACATATTTTATCAACTTTTGTTAAAATTTACTAAAAAAACTGATTTTGTTCATTACCAAACAAGGCTTAACATCAATGTAGATGACGAATGTCATTATTAATTTATTTTATTTTTTGCTACAAGATCATTTTCAACTACTACTCATTCACATAATAAAATATTCACACTTTTTCTTACTTTTTAATTACATATTTTTTTCAAAAAATACTATTCAAAACTATGTTTTGAAAATTTAATGGCTTTTGAGCCCATTATTTTGAAAAGAATGTTTTTTTTAATAGTAATTGATGGAGAATGTGTGATTAGAAAATAAGGTAAAATTTTGAATTTACGTATAATATTATTTTATTGAAAAATGCGTGATTGAAAAGTAGAGTGAAAAATATATTTTAAAAATAATAAGAATCAAACAAGAATTAAATGCCACCAAACTTGTGCATATAGTTCAATAAATACAAATGTATCTCAATATTTGGACAATAAGATGGTGATACTACCGTCATTTAGAGCATCTTCGACGGTGGTCTAAGATTGAGTGTAAATTAGCATCTCCAACACCATTTTTCGATCCTCAATTACATCTTGGTCTAAATTCAAATTTTGCTTCAATGAGAGTATTTAAATTCATTTTTTTGCTTCTTGTAAATGTAAAATAGAATTTATTGTTAGAAATATTAATAGTTGCAATATATTAAAATGTAGAAATAAAACTTATCGACTGATCGAGTCTCGTGACAGCACGATGTCCTAATGCGAAATTACCCGTCGATAACTGTGCGACCTCTGTGGACAATCACCTCAGGTTATAACGATCAAATAAAAAAATTGTGCAGCAATCACAAATGATTTTCAGAACTCTCAAATGTACTCCAAAAATATGTAAAATTGAGTATAATATTTTTCTGAATAGGAAGATACAATTTCGTATTTTGTAGTGTTTTTCTAATGCTCAGATGTGTGCTTATGTAGACAGAAAAAGATGTAACAGCCTCCACCATGATCCATTATTATTTGCAATTTTTTTGGTTAGTGGTAATGAGTTGTTAATATTGGACAGTTAAAAATGATCATATTTTATTAGCTAGTTGACCCAATCAAAGATCTTTTAATATAATGCGTGACATGTGATTCGAACCCCCGACCTCCCACACAAAATCCACACTTTTCACCAATTGAGCACTTCATTTGAATTAATTATTTCTTTCACATATTATATTTATTGTATAAATATTTAACATTTATATCTCCTTTTTATCTTTCCATTGGAGAGTTATCGATCATTTTAGAAATCTAAATCTCTATTTTCCACTATAATCGAAGATGCTCTTGGATTGTTGTCAAGTATTATTGATTTTAAATAGTTTTACTCATAAATGATGACAATTATTTCTTTAATGGCTTAAATTTTTAGTCGAGGATTTTATTGTCAGCAACACCGACACCTAGAGGACACGAGTGAGCTGGGAATTGTTAGTACTTACTTACTACTTAGAGAATGGACCCACCACCCATGTGCTCCTCCCCTGTCTCCACCAGTTCCTGCCGCTTCCTCCCTCAATCATTACTCTCTCCGTCTCAACCACGAACAGAAACCCTAATTCCATTTCAATTTCCATTTATTTACATTCCCCAAAACCCTACTCATATCTATTTTATACCAGAAATTGAATAGATTCGGGACAGTTCACAATTTTGTGTGTACCATATAACTACTATGTCAATGTCGGCAACTGACTGTAATGGTAGTGGACTTGATGTTATTGATCCTTCTCAGAGACAGACGCCGCCGTCTCTTGGAGTTGCCACTGCAACCAACGGTAGCTTGCAAGTGAAGAAGCCTCCCGCCAAGGACCGCCACAGCAAAGTCGACGGTCGAGGCCGCCGGATTCGCATGCCTATAATCTGCGCCGCCAGGGTTTTCCAGCTCACCCGTGAACTCGGCCACAAGTCTGACGGACAGACTATCGAGTGGCTTCTCCGTCACGCGGAGCCTTCGATTATAGCTGCCACCGGAACCGGCACCACCCCTGCTAGTTTCGCCACCGTCTGCGCCTCCACCCGGAACTCTTCCGTCCTTCATTCACAGCTTACTCCAACCAACTTCATTCTCGGCAAGCGGCTCCGATCGGACGACGAAGATCACCAGCTTCATCTCAGCAAAGAAGACATGGGTTCCTCGGTGGCTCCTGGAGGGTTCTGGGCTTTGCCGACAAGGCCGGATTTTGGTCAAGTTTGGAGCATTGCCCAGCAGCAGCCTTCTGCTTCCTTCAGGTTTCTGCAGCAGCAACAACCACTGGGAATGGGAGAGGCATCAGCTGCTAGGATTGGTAATTATTTACCCATAGCTCAAGTACAGGGGCACCATCTCAATTTGCTTGCATCACTATCCGGTCAGGCGCATCAATCTTCCGAACAAACAAGGGAAGACGATGGTAATTGATATTGCATTATGAATTTTTTAAGCTAAGTCATCAGTTGTGCATAAGTTTCTGTATATTTGGTATTGTTATTTTGAATTTTCGGCGTGGTTTTCAAGTTATGATGCTGGTATTGATAAATCCAGTGTATGAAGTAATTTTTTTTTTTTTTTTTAATTTTGAGTTGAGAGTGCTGTTGTAATTTTTGGTTTTGTTTGGTTGATTATTAAAGTAATAAAGTGAAATTGTGTGAGAATTGATATGCATCTGATATGAGTTTGAGTCTCGAAAATTTAATTCACTTGGTCTTACTTTTTGATGGGCTTTTCATTGATATTCCATTTTGGGCAAGAACCAAGTAATTGATATGTTTTATGTGCTTTCCTTTCACTGTGTTAGCAATTATTGAGATTGTGTTTGTGGTGCTCCATTATGATCTACGGCACTCGAAATGGCTTTCTCGTATTGCGGTCGATTCGGCGATGTTCGATCATGGTACCCCGCAGCATAAAGCACTACAGTTGTTTTCTCTATGGCAAGTGTTGGTGGGTGAAACAAACCCTGCGGTGGATCCATGTACTGATGAATTGCAGCCTCAGGAGTTTTTTCTCACTACAAATTCATTGGTGACAACGGAGAAATCCATAGCCACCACCCATCTAAACTTTGAGATTCATTGAAACCACACCGATCCACTCACTCATTACCATCCGTCACCACCATGAACAAAATCCACATTTGTCCCATGAAGGAAGACTAGCGGTGGCTATGGACCGAGCCGGCTATATCCACGAGCTCAGCTCTTGCTCGTGCTCGTCACGAGCCGATCTCGTTTTGTAATACCCAAGCTCGCGGCTCGTGGGCCGAGACGAGCTTTAGCTCGCGAGCTCGGGTTTTTTTTTTTTTTTTGTTGTTTACTATACATTTTCTAAACTTAAAAATATATATATACATTTTCTAAACATTTTTTAAATATACATTTTCTAAAACCTTTTTCTTTTTTAAAATAATAATTAAAAAAAATAAACCCTTCTTCTTTATCCAGGTTTAAGACCGGCCACTTCAATTTTGAGTATGCGGAGTAAAAAATTGTACACGAACAATTTGTTACGTGTGCAATTTTTTTAAAAAAATTATGAAGGTATTAAATTTTTTTTATGAATATAGTTAAATTAAATATCACTTATTTGACGACATGCAATTTGGCATATTTATCTTGCAGTCGAAAATGAGAGTCTTCCCAGTCATTCACGCACATTAATGCTTCAAAAATATCTTCTTTCAGTCGGTTCCTCACCTCGGAGAGAACCCTCTTACCTGTACTAAAAGCAAACTCCAAAGCTACAGTGCTAACCGTAGGAGTTAGTACATATTTTGCCATCGCAGAAACCACTGGCCATCGGCGTTCATACCTTCGCTAAAATTCAATTACTTTTTCTGAATTTTTCTTAATTGTTTTGTTATTAGGCATATTATAATTAAAGTAATCAATTAATTCGGCAAGCAATGCATTTGGACTCGCGCTCGATGTTTGATTACATGCAGTAAAAGACAAACTACTACTAGTATTAGTACTGACGAACCACATGCAGATGCAGTTAAATCTTATCTATATGAGTTAATGCATTCGAATAAATTTAAAATTTCAACGTCGTCATCTGCTATAGGGAGGAGTAGATGTAGAGCCGGAGATTACCCGATTAATATGTGTACCCATTTATTTAACATATAATTCATATATTTCACATAAAATTTGTTCCAAATTTATATAAGTTATAGGTACATTAAAAGTTAAAAGCTCATTAAATTTGATCAATTACAAATTTAGTACTCGATAAATTATATCGGGAGTCCATAATGCATGCTAATGGAAATAACATAGGCAAGTCTTTTCAATATTTTCTAAACTTTAATTTCATTCAATATATAATTGAACTAAAATTGGGGTCATTTTTATGTCTATGAAAATCCCTAATAATTATATAAAGGCGTTCAAGGACCAAACAATTAGTGAGATAATAAACACCAGACAAAATATTTGTAGAATTATAAAAATTTGTCAAATGTTTTTTTTATTTTAAAAGCTAAACTCCAATCGGACTCATTCAAAATAGTATCGTCTTCGTCTCTAATATGTATATTGTTATAAAATTCAGTTATTAAATGTTTAAAACCTCCACATGATTTTAATAATAAGTGGAGTTTCATTTGTACCCTACGTCACTAATAAATGTTTTTGTATGCGTCACCCCAGTTTCAGCACAAAATTTCTCAAATACTTGTTTTCTACTAGGTGAAATCGTAATATACACGAGTACATTCCTAATTAGTTGAATTCCATCCTTAATATATTATAAACAGTCTTGTACTATTAAATTAAAAATATGGCATACACATCAAATATGAAAGAAATAACCACCGAAATCGAGTTGCAGTACTCTATACAATTTATCGATAACTACCTTATTTACACTAGCTTTGTAGAACGCAAATGAACGAATTTTACTCTCGCGACAATATTCTCTAGCAATGTTCATAATAGCATTAAATATATTGTTAGAGTTGTGAGGAAACTCAATAATTTTAAAAGCTATAATTTTTTTATGTATACACCAAAGTGAGTCTATGTAGTGTGCAGTTACAGTTATATAACATATTTTATTAATCGCTTCCCATATATCCGAAGTTAAAGATATCACACCCCCATATTTTTCTAAATCGGCAATCAATAGTTTCTTTGACTGAAGAAAATATTCGATTGTATCAGACCGAAGAGTATTTCGACTTACCTCAACGTACCTCGATTGAAGATATTCTTTCACGTAAGAAACGAAATGTTGGTTGTCCGCTATTTCTAGTAGCAACTTGATTGCAGCAACAAACTTCACTTTTCCCTTTCGAGTTTTCTCCTCCGAATACATCCACGTAGAAAGTGACTTAGTAATATCACCGGTGTCTGGACTATCAAATTGTAGTTGCGTTTGACCAGCAAGAAAAAAGCCCATGTTTGGCCGCACATGTTTTGTAGTGACGGTTGAGGTGGGTGATTCCAATGCCTTTTTGTCATGCTAATCGTTGTTGACAATATTTACATACTGGTTTAGATTCCAAAACTCTATCGACCACATGACCAGTTTGAATCAATTTAAAATGGTCCCAATATTTTGCCTGCTTTTTCCCCTTTCTCTTCCCTCTTGATCGGGAATATCTAATACACGTTCATCATCATGTTCCGCCTCTAAAACATCAACGTCATCCAAATCAGTTGGATTATTACATCCAAAGACATTGAAATTCGAAATATTTTCTAGAATAGGTAATTCATTTAGACCGGAAAATTCATTCCGAAATTGACTTTGGGGCATGACTGGTGATTCGTCTCCGACACCGAACAAGTTTTCAATAAATGAATGTGGATCCATTTGTGAGTTGAAAATTTGTAATGAGATAATTGATATTGAATAATTGAAATTGAATGTTGAAGTAGAATTGAGGAGTGAATGTAGATTATGTAGTAGTGTAGAAAATCGATTAAAAATAAAATGTAGAAGAGTATAGAATGATATTGATAATGAACTGTAGANTGTGAGTTGAAAATTTGTAATGAGATAATTGATATTGAATAATTGAAATTGAATGTTGAAGTAGAATTGAGAAATGAATGTAGATTATGTAGTAGTGTAGAAAATAGATTGTAAAATCAAGATTATAACTTAATAATGTAAAATGTAGAAGAGAATCAAGATATTAGAAATTTAGAGAATAGCGAATGGGAGATTGATAGTTGGGTGGAAAAAAATAGATTAATGAACGGATATTTATAGGGAAAAATGGAATTGAAAAACAAAATCAGTGATCGTTTCGGAACGGTCACTAAACTCTGATTTTCTTTTTTTTTTCTTCTTAAATATTTAATAGGCGAACAACGAGCCGAGCCGGCTCGTAGCTCACCTATTAAACGAGCTCCGACAAGCCGCTCGACTCGATTGACACCACTAAGGAAGACCGATAATGGTGTTCTACGAAGGAGGGAAGAAGTTATCACCACCTTACAAGTCTGTACTCGTTGGGAAGTTCTTACATGATAGGCCCAATAGCCCAATGATAACTAACCAAGAGGGGGTTGAACTGATTTTTAAAAACTTTTTCTAAGAATTAATTTAAATTCAAGCAAATAAAAGACTAAATAGATCAATTCAAATAATATGCTCAAATATGAAAGCGATAAGTAAAAGGGAGAGATGATGCAAACGATGTAATTGTGAATGTTCGATCCAAAACAATGATCTACGTCCTCCGTTACAAAACTCTCTGACACGAGTAAGACCTTGGCTTGTGGTGCAATTCAAGCTTTCGGTGACTTACAAACAATGAGCATATATCCTTATACAATGTTGAGCTTTACGGGATCTCAATACAACCCGCTATTGAGGTTTAACGAGATCTCAATATGACTCATACTATTGAGATTTACGGGATATCAATATAACTTACACGGTGACTTACAACAAAGAACACTGATTCTTATACAATGTTAATCTTTACGGGGTTTCAACGCGACCCACACTTTATCAATGTGATTTTATAATGGAATTCATCTCTTAATAAATAATACAAATAATTTAAGTACTAAGAGATGCTAATACTTCAATAAATAGCAATAAATGATAGTTCAAGTGTTAGACGAAGAACTTTGATATACATAATAATTAGAAATTTGATTCCATTAATGAAAGTTTTTCAATGAGAAGATGAAAAAATAAATGCATTATAAGTTCAAAAATTTTCTCAAAAATATATATTTTTTGAATGAATGATTATAATAATATAAGTACCAAGAAAGAGATAATAAATTTTGATGAATATGATAATTTTACAAGTTTGATTCAATCAATCAAAGTTTTCAATAAGAAATAGTAGAAGAAATATATGCAATGTAAGTTCAAAAATATTTTTTAAAATATGTCTTTCTTTTATGAGTAATAGAAATAAGTTTTGTAGTAGAGAGATGAAAACTTTTGATGAAAATGATAATTAAAGAGTTTGAATCAATCAAAGATTATGATATGAAAAAATAAATGAAATGAATGCAAATATAAGTTTAAAGAAATCTTTCAAAAGATATCTCACTTTGATACTCTTGAAGAATGTTGTCTTGAATGCAAGAAGTATGATTATTTATAGAGTTCAAAATATCAAAAAAAATCTGGGAATTTGGATGACTTGTCCGGTCCACCGCGTCTTGTCCGGATGATCAATATAGTCATTTATACAGTAAAAATCAGATGTCAGAACTCTCAAATTTTAGACCGTTGAAAACTTCCAGTTGACAATTTTGGTATTTTTACATTTTGGCCCTGTTTGATTCGATTCGAAGGTTTTGAAGGGTATGGACTTTTGGAAAGTGTTTTTAACTAACTTTTAAGAGAAAATATTTTTCAAGTTCAAATATCATTTTAAAAGTCATATTTATATTTGATCAAAACATTGAATTAGAATGACTTTTAATCCACAATATTGTTTTTAATGTATAGAAGGATTTTGAGTTTAAGCATTCATTGTCATATAGTAAAGTGATAATGCATTTACACTTTAGCTAAGAAATCAAGTCTTTGATTTTGTTTCAAAGTTTGGCTCTTGAATTCTTGAATGTCACGTCAATCTTGATTTCCTTCATGAGTCCGATTTGTGATTATAGCTTTTGATTTTTTGACGACCATTATCAATTTTCCATCGTATTAATTGAAAAAGGTATAATCACTTGAATTCAACTTGTTAGTAAATAATATTAACTTGTTTTTTATAATCAAAACTTTATGGTTATTGTCGCAGAAGTTTGCTCCAAGGGTTGTCAAAACGATGTTTTCCGGCTTCAGTTTCACGTTACCTTTTTCTACCAAACAATCAATCCAAACGGCTCCAACCTATAACCAATAAATTCACCTCAGTTGCTTCTCAATCTTACCCACAAAGGACAAGATAATGGTGATGATTTGTAGGCCACAAAGGCACGAGAAAAACAATGGAAGAAACATGAGATGGAGGCCAAAACACAAAGAAAGCCATCGATTTTTCTCTCCAATTCTACAGTCACGTTTTTCTCCTTTCACAATAGAAATCACACACAAAATTGCTAGGGCAAAGACACCATATATATAAGCTAGGTTAGACTTTAGTTGGGCCAATAAAAGAGGTTAAATAAACCAAGATTTAAAGTCATCCAAGAGGTAATATATATGGGTCATGAGTAACATTAATTGTTTAAGTTACTTTCAACGGCCCACATTGTTTTCGGGTTGAGCGTTTGAATTTTGTTGTTGGTAATAATTTAATCCAACGTTTATATCATCGCTCGAGATTCATTGGGTATCAAAACCGAACAAATCTCCATGTTGATATGCAATCAATCTGCAAGCAATCAAAACACAAAGTTAACGCTTGCATAATTAAGGCATCCAATAAAATTGGAATTACAGAGCTTACATCGTGTTTTGGACCCGAAACACATACCATACATGTTCCTCGTACTCCTCAGGGCTAAGGTCACAAACAAATATCCAAGTAAAAACAGATAATCACAGTAATCAATCAAGAACAAATAAACATGCAATTGGGATATCATATACGATAACACAGATATTTTCAAAAAGACACGTTCACACAGAACAACAGATTATTACTAAGTTAATCAAGCACACAGCCAACACATATGCAACAAATGTATAAATAACCCCACGAAAAGATCTCACTACACCTATTATATCACATTCCCTGTTACTCATATCTTGAGAACACATATCCTACCTCATCACCTACCGTGTTGACCAAACTGATCGCTTAACTCATGTCTAACTGGTAGACCTCTATATATCCTAAGTCTTCGGGATAATCATCTATCACCACATCACTTCTCTCAACCTAAGTAGATAATGAGTCTCCACTTAACAGAAGTGATAGTAGTGCCTCTCTTACACTCCACCCGATCAGGGTTTCTTCATGGATAAAAGATTCCAACATTTGATCACCTCTCCACTCGTGATCCAAATGTCACACTCTACATCCCAGTTACAAACCACCAATGTACCCATAGGCATCTATATTTCATCTCACCAATCGACATACAACACAATGTTAATGCATCTTAACCCATTATGCATGCAAACAATTACACTAAGTAATTAAATTGCTCTCAAATTTATGCAAATGCACATATCAAACACATTGAAATGCACATATAATCATGCAACAGAATTAAACAATCACACACATGCAGAAACGATTACACAGGTTGCATATGCAGTAAATATGTTTACTCTTAATAAAAAAAATCATATTTTTCAAATTGCACAACTCAAAACATTGTCATTATACTAAAAAAGCACAAAACACAAAATGCAACCAATTCAGACAGAATGGTCGAGCAAAACATTACTTAAGGTCACGTGCAATTCTAATAATGAAAAATAATTGACGACAAACTCAAAAAGAATTTAAGGCAAATAATTAATAAGAAATTCATAAGTCTAGCAACATGCAATAGTTCCCCCTTCACGATTACTAAAACCTAACGTCATCCCACACGATGACTTCTAATGCGAAAAATAAATGACTATACTACACAATAGTCTTAACTGCAATAACAAAATAGAAAGAACACGATATCGAGCGGACCACGTCTGAAGGTCTGTAAATATTGAGAGATGGGAAATTATCACTTTAGGACTACCACTATTCATTCTAAAATTTCCAACAATCGCAGGAATCAATCAACCACGATCGAATACCGAACATGCGAATAACACAATCATCCAGACTTCGCTGTATAACCTGAAATGAACAACTAACAACACCAAAATGCCAGGAACATACTGCCTAAAGAGACCTCTGTCGGAAGACGCCGCACGCACCTTCACGTGCCCATTGGAGTTTTGCGTGTGGTTGTCACACGCCTTCGCCAGACCACTGATGATCTCACGCGTCGCCACTTAGGAACCCCTCCACTTGCACGTCACGCCAGTGGTCTCAGTTTCACCAAACTCCTTCTGTATCGGTCTGAAATTACGAAAACAGCCTCGAATGTTGGGCAGTTTTCTAGATAGTTTCACGATCTGTTTTCTACTTCATTTCAGCCGGTTTCAGATCCTTTGTTAGTTAATGTTTTGAGCCAAATCCACCACCTTGGAGCTTTGATACCAATTTGCGCTGAAGCTTACTCCAAGTGTCGTCAAAACGATATTTTTTGGGCTCAATTTCACGTTATAGTTCTCTACCAAACAATCAATCCAAACGGCACAAATCAATAACCAATATATTCACCTCAGTTGCTTCTTAATCTCACCCACAAAGGATAAGATAATGGTGATAATTTTTAGGCCAGAAAGGCACGAGAAAATAATGGAAGGAACATGAGATGGAGGCCAAAACACAAAGAAAGCCATAGGTTTTTCTCTCCATGCAGTCCTGTTTTTCTCCTTTCACAACACAAGTCACACACAAAACGGCTAAGGCAAAGACACCATATATATAGGCTAAATTAAACTTTAGTTGAATCAATAAAAGAGGTTAAATGGACCAAAATTCAAAGTCATCCAAGAGGTAATATATATGGGTCGTGAGCAATATTAATTGTTTATGTTACTACGGCCCACGTTATTTTCGGGTTGAATTTTTGGACTTGGTTGTTGATAATAATTTAATTCAACGTTAATATCATCGTCTGGAATTCATTGGGTATCAAAACCTAACAGTTATAATCAATCATAGGTCAACAAATCCACCATTGTTAAAGATTCCTAAAATTCTCAAGTCAATTGGATGTACAGGTGAAATTAAGGTTGGTCATATGATCGTAAACTTATCATTATCAACTTTGCTAGAGAGGAGTACTATTCTCTCCTTTGGTTGAAAAACTCATATTTTGTTGAGAATTGTCATATGGGGTTGTTTATTTAAGTGGACTACACATTTTAGATCGGAGATTGAATTGGCATTTCCTCACAATAACTGGATGGTTCTGCTTAAGTTGTTAAATCTTTTAAAAGATCAGAGCAGTCTTGGTACTGGACAACATATTGGACAGTCCACCCCTGAAGGTTTTGCTAATAACAGGTTAGGCCAAGAGCAAACAGTTTCAATTCCTAGTGCACGTTGATGGAGAAGGAATTACATGGTGCACAATCATCCTTATCGGTTTCGTGTTCACTGAGGCAGACGTGGAAGACGATTTGATGGCATTGATGGAGTATGGTTGGGGCAACATCAATGAAAATTATGGGCCTGATGTTAATATTTCGATTCTAACTTGCCACTCTTTGGTGACCAGGGGAAAATTCAAGTCAAACGTGGTATCCTCAATCACATTGAGGGTGTGTTTGATTACGAATATATAATTTACATGGAAAGAATATAAATTTTAGGCAATTGAAATTATTTGTTGGAAATTATTAATTAAATGTATTTAATTGATTTAGTTTTCAACCTAGAAAATATTATGCTTGTCCATTTTTTATTGGTGGTTAGATCAAAGAAATGGGATGGATGAGAGAGAGAGAAAGAGAGAGTGAATTATTTGAAAAATAAAAACCAATATTTCTTAAAGAAAATATTTCCCCTGTTTTTAAGAAAAATATGGTCACATGACCAAAAGTTGGCAAAAATTTCCATTGATTTTTTTTCGATCAAACACTCTAAAATTAAGAATTTGGGAGGAAAATAAAGTCAATCAAACACCCTCCAAATCAAAAGTCAAGATGAGTATTCAACTTCATTACGTTGTGGAGAATTTAATGCATGGAGTGCTTTCCTGTTCCTATAAACCATCGTTTTCAAAGAATGACATTGCTCTGTGACACTTTCTACGTCAGTGATTCAAGCCAAGCTGAGGAGTGATTGGCTGATATTGTCTCTAGCCCAATAATAAGTAATGAGAATGAGAATTTCCAAGTTCTTATCAGTGGAGTTTTTAGTAACACGGGACTTGAAAATTGTAGGAATCGAGTAGTTGATAACCCTTCTTCGAGCCTATTGATTACTATCAAACATTGGATTAGGGCTTTAAGGAGAAGGAACTAGTGTTTTAAAAGGAGCTGCCTAGACATGAAACGTTTACAAAATACCCTACACAAGGGCAATGTGAGGAAAAAGGCGTCAACCCCTCTTTTGACTGTCTAATGGTTGCCTTGGCACTTTCTTTTTCTGTTAAAATTTTTTATTTTTACTTAGGTTTTTTTCTTTAACCTTTTTTTCCAAATTTTTGGTGCCATTACTTGGAATGCAGGACTATGCGCTAAAATAGTATGGATGGTTTATTGAACATATTTCCCTCCTTCT
>CAIGRP010001754.1:0-17476 GCA_903798385.1 Fraxinus cuspidata
CAGGAGTCTGCTCCGCTAAACTACCTTCCGGCTTCTCTCGGTCGTTTCAGGACGAAAGAAATTTTGATTACAATTTGTAGAAAGCTTGCAACTTAAAATTGAAATGTATTGGAAATAACTTGATCATTGATTACTTGAAAGCTATAAATTAAAATTGATGAAAGTAGGAAATTAAAATGGCTAGTGAGGGAGTGACCACTAGAAAGTTTGAAAGATATTTAAAAAACTAATACCTACTGTAATAGCATTCGGAACAAAAACCTAAGTGATATGAATAGAAATTTAAATGATGAAGAATCATACTAGACGTTTCCAATATCACATCTATTTTATAATTGAATTAAAATATTTACAATGTGAAGCCAAAGTTGGGCAAACTGTGACTGCGATTGGGTCAAGGGGCTTAAGTAAAGATGTGGTAATTGACACAAGGGACATACAATAATGTACCTACCATCGAACTAACAGCCACAGCACATAGAACTGTTTGTCAAGGCCATACCATGAAGAACCAACAGGCTCCCGTGTTGAGAGAATAAATACCCACCAAGCACATAGGAACGCTTCTCAACCTATGCATGAGAGGGAACCTAGGCATGATGAGACGATACGATATCACCGAAATGAATCATCTCAGCAGGAGCGCGAAGAGGAAATAAATAGGTCAAGAGGTGGACAAAGGCCCAAGAGAGAACCCCCACCCAATGCAGATAATGTCCCAACACGGGAAATTGACACCATTATTTCCACATACAGGAAGGAAGTCCAGAAATGCTAAGAGAAATTATGTAATGGAAGCAAATGATCCAACCATAACGAACTACCTAGTCCACAGTACCGCTCATGGAGCTGGAAACATCCCACCATTAACCTTTTGACAAGAAGATACCATTGTGGTTCATTATCCTCATTGCGACACTTTTGTCTTATGATTTGTCGTGGCCAAAAATGGGCTCAAGCGCATGTTGGTAGACAATGGAAGTTCAGTTAATATCCTATTTAGAACCACATTTGACAAAACGATGGTAGACCATGAGCTCATCCCCATGACTGCCCATTTATATGGTTTCACCGACGACGGAATCGTCCCTAGGGAGAGGATCACACTACAGGTGGAAATGGGAGAACTCCCACTCATGGCTCAACACTTCATGGAATTTCTCATTATAGATCACCGATCCGCTTATCACGGAGTATTAGGTTGGCCTGAGTTGAAAGAGCTTGGAGCAGTTATGTCCATACACCACATGTGTATGAAATTCTTCAATGAAAGAGAAATTGCTACAATAGAGGAGACCAAATGGGCTCGAGAGAAATGCTACCTTAGCTTCCTGAGAAAACCCGAGCCTTGCGATGTGAATATGGTCCTGGTGGATGTTGAAATGGTTGACGTACCTGAAAAAGGTCCTACCCCTGAACAAGAAGGAGACGTCAATATGATAGATGCCCCGGAAGAAAGGGTCATCGGCGTGGATTTAAACCTTAGGGTCATCGAATCAAATTCGTAACGACCTCAATGGAAGAATTGGAATCTTTTCTGGTAGATCCAAATGACCCTACAAAGGTGCTGCAAGTAAGGAAAGAGCTTGAGTTAGATGAAAAGACGAGACTCAAAAACTTCATGCTTAGTAACTTAGACATGCCTGGAAGCATGCAGAAATGGTAGGCATAGACCCCAAGGTTAGCTATCAATGTCTTAACATCGATCCAAAGTTTATTCCTCACTGGCAAAAAGAAAAGCCTTGAACCAGGAGAGATATAGGGTCTTGAAGGAAGAAGTACAAAGGTTCATATCCAATGGGTTCATCAGGAAGGCAGTATACCTAAAATAGATCTCAAACCCAGTCTTGATAAAGAAGGTCATCAAAAAATGAAGAGTTTACATAGACTTTTCCAACCTCAATCAAGCATACCTAAAGGATGGTTTTTGCTTCCAAGGATCGACCAGTTAGTCGACTCCACAGTTGGTCATGAACTCTTGAGATTCATGGATGTATACTCAGGGTATAATCAAATCTCCATGTATTCGGTTGATGAGGAAAACACTTTATTCATCACTGATAGAGGTCTTTATTGTTACAAAATGATGCATTTTGGTCAGAAAAATGCTGGGGCTACTTATCAGTGTCTAGTTAACAAGATATTCGCTAGCTTCATAAGCAAAACGAGGGAAGTGTACGTTGACGAAATGCTGGTAAAAAGCCTCAAGACTGTGAACCACGTCAAATACTTGGAAGCCACCTTCAAAATCTTGAGGAAGTATCGAATGAAGTTGAACCCTTTGAAATGCGCTTTTGGTGTTGCTTTAGAGAAATTCATAGGTTATGTGGTCAACCAACGAGGTATTTTGGCCAACCCTGAAAAATCAAGGCCCTGCTGGATATGAAATCCCCCAGTAAGCCTGAGGAAGTACAATGCTTGACGGGTCACCTAGCGATGCTGAACCGCTTCATTTTCAAAGCAACCGATAGATGTCTCCCATTCTACAAAGTTTTGAAGGAATGAAGAAGGTTTCAATGGAACGAGGAGTGCGAAGAGGCATACAAGAGCTGAAGAGGCACTTGGGGCATGCTCCCTTCCTCTCAAAGCCTAGAGACAGAGAAGCACTGCTCCTATATTTGGTTGTGAATGTGGAGGTAGTGAAGTTAAGACTGGTGAGGGAAGGAAGTGGCATGCAATTGGTACCAGCTGAATCACGTTATACGAATATGGAGAAACTTGCTTTATCCCTTATGATAGCTTCTAGGAAGTTGAGGCCCTACTTTCAGGCTCATAGTATACATGTATTGACAAGCTTTCTCCTCAAACAGGTGCTTCATAAACCGGATGCTTCAGGGATGCTAATGAAATGGGTCGTAGAGTTAAGTGAATTCGACATCTCGTATCAACCAAGAAGCTCAATGAAGGGGAAGGGGAAGACGATAGCAAATCTCAAAGCGAAATTTATTGAGTGAACGGATATTAATGTGGTAATGGAACTAACAGACCTCCCAGCCTGGAAGTTGTTTGTTGATGGGTCTTTGGGAGAAACGGGCTCTGGGGCTAGTATATTACTGAAGAGCCCAGAAGGCCACATGCTTAATTGTACGGTGATGTTTGGTTTTAAGGCCTCCAACAATGCAGCTGAGTACGAGGCAATTCTAGCAGGCCTCGGACTGTCTAAAGAAATGCAGGTCAAGAACCTAGAAATTTGTAGTGACTCATAGTTGGTGGTGAGCCAGGTCAATAGTAGTTTTACCGCCAAGGAAAAATGTATGACATTGTATCTGAGGAAGGTTTTGGACCTGCTGCCTTGCTTTGAGAAATTTGAGCTGACCCAGATACCAAGAATGAAGAATCTACATGCAGATGCCCTATCAAAATTGGCCAGGTGCAAGGATTCGGAGCTGCTTAAGCTTGTACCAATTGAATACCTTCCTAAGTATTCCATAACCAAAGTAGAAGAGGTAATGCTGATTGAAGAAACCCGCAATGGATACTACCTATAATAGCTTACCACGAAGATCACACACTGCCTGAGAGTAAGGAAGAAGCCCATAAGCTCCGACTCAGAGCCACCCACTATGTGCTCTAGGATGAAATACTTTACAAAAGAGGCTTTGCATCCCCACTCTTATGATGAATTGCAGGAGAAGAAGCCAATTATGTTCTATGGGAAATCCATGAAGGAATTTGTCGCAGCCACATGGGAGGTCCAACACTGGCTCAAAAAGTGCTAAGATAAGGGTACTACTAGCCAACCTCAAAAAGAGATGCGGTGCAATTTGTGAGAAAGTGTGACAAATGTCAGCGTTTCTCTTCCATTCAAAGGCAACCATCTCAAGAACTGACTGTAGTATCCAGCTCTTGGACATTTACCAAGTGGGGGTCGATTTAATAGGCCCCATGCCAAAAGGAAAGGGAAGTGTCAGCTATGCAATTGTCGCCATTGATTAATTCACTAAGTGGGCCGAGGCCGAACCGTTGGCTAAATTAACTGAGGCAAATACTTCCAAATTCATCTGAAAAAAACATCGTCTGCTGTTTTGAAATTACCCATTCACTCGTAACGGGCAATGGACGATAGTTTAACAACAAAAGGCTCAGAGACTTATGCAAGGAATTGGGTATCAAGAAGCATTTCTCCTCCCCCATCATCCCCAAGGAAATGGCCAAGTTGAGACGGTTAACAAGACCATCAAGCACCTCTTGAAAAAGAAACTTGATTTGTCTAAAGGGACGTGGATAGACAAACTCTCCTATGTATTGTGAGAGATTAGTACCAACAGTCGAACTGTGACAATAGAAGCCCCTTTCTCCATAGCATATAGAGTTGAGGCCATGAGCCCGGTCGAAGTTGGTCTTCCTTTACCCCATCGCATGTACTTCAACGAAATATCCAATGATTAGATAAGGCGGTCTGAGCTTGATTTCCTTGAAGGAATGAGAGACATTTACAAATAAAGTTGGCATCATACCAAAGAAAAATGGTAAGGTACTACAACATCAAGGTCAAGAAGAAATCTTTCGAAGGGGTGATCTCGTACTCAGAAGGATCTTTCTTTCTTCCAAAGAGCCTGATGTTAGCACACTAGGTTCGAATTGGGAAGGCCCCTTCCGTATATCAACTGACGTCAGGCCAGGGACCTTCCTAATTAAGAGCTTGGATGGGAATGTGCAGCTTCACATCTGGAATGTTGAATATCTAAGAATGTATTATCAGTAAGGTCATGATCATTGCTTATGTACATTTTTTTATTAATGCAAGTATCATCTCAACAACTCTTTTTAACTATGACAAGCTCATATGTTAACTATGACAAGCTCACATCATTGTGATCAACTACAATAAATATGGCTAGCCCATAAGTTAATCTAATTCGCATGGGTTATGACAAGCTTGTATACTATCGTTGTCCAGGATCAATTATGGGAAGCACATGAGTTGTTTAACTCAATTGATTATGGCGAATCCATAAGTTATTTAACTCAATTGATTATGGCAAGCCCATAAGTTATTTAACTCAATTGGTTATGGCGAGCCCATAAGTTGTTTAATTTTTAATCAATTATGGCGAACCCATGAGTTATTAAAATGTAATTGGTTATGGCGAGCCCATAAATTGTATAATTCAATCAATTATGAATAGCACATAAGTTATTGAAATGCAATTGGTTATGGCGAGCCCATAAATTATTAAAATGCAATTGGTTATAGCGAGCCCACAAGTTGCTTACTTCAATCAATTATGGCGAGCCCATAAGTCATTAAATGCAATTTATTATGGCGAGCTTATAAGTTGATTAATTCAATCAAGTATGGTGGGCCCATAAGTTATTAAATTCAATTGGGTATGGCTAGCCCATAGGTCATTTAATTCAATTGATTATGACGAGCCCATAAGTTATTAAACTTAATCAGTTAGGGCGAGCCCATGAGTTATTTAATTCAGTTGATTGTGATGAGCCCAATGTCAATCATTTACGAATGCAAATGAATGCTACAAAGAGAGAAATGTTACAAAATTTGAATTAAGTTACAAACAAAATTGAATTCGTTACAAAGAGAAATGTTAAAAAAAATTACAAATAAGGAGACCTAGTCTAAATGGCGGCATCATCTTGCTGAGACCCCTCTTGGGCACTCACTTCCTCCACTGAGTCCTCTTCTTCATGGAAGGGGTGGATGACTCATCCGCTAGAAATTCTTCATTTAAAGAAGACAACTTTAGCTGAGGATGCAGCTCGACGAGCCTCTCGAACACTTTATTGTACGTGATCCTTCTCCAATATAGGTCGAGGCCATCGTACTCAGTCGTTTGGTGGAAGTGGGCTACGTATTCATTCGCCGCAACCTCCCTTGCCTCCTTTAATTGCTGTCGCAATTGGGTGACCTCAACAGTCAATCCATCTACATGAGTCTTCAGCTCTTCCTTCTCCTTATTGGCGACCTCCAAGGCCGACGAAGTGATCTTTTGAAAATTGTCAGAGTTTTCCATAAGTTTTGTCAAAGCCTTCACTTCAACTTTGCAGAGGTGGGTTTCCTTCCTCAGTTCTTCATTTTCTTTGGAAAGTGTCTCCACCTTCGAATCTGCCACAGTTTGCTTCAACTTGGAGTCCTCAACGGTCTCATTGGCAGAAGATAACTTAGCCTTGGCTTTGCTTGGGGCAGTTTCAACATCTTGAGCCCTTTGAAGGTACTCCTTCTTGAGGTCATGTAGTCGCCTCGCCTCCATTTGGGCATTTAGAAAGAAACCCTGAGAACGAGCCCGCAGGGCAAGCTCGGCCTCCACCATGTCGACCATATAACAGGTCTCTATATACGAGGAATATTTTTCCGTCCATTACTTATGTTGAATTCTCGCAGCCCTTGAACCTCAGTAGGCAATATCTCCATTATTATAGAAATGATTTCATGAGACCTCCTACCCAATAAATTTTGGGTCTTTCCTTCAGAGGGGGCACTCCTCACCTCCTTACCCCGCCTCTTCCTCATCATATTTGCCCCCTTCTCAACTACCTCATCTGTCTCCACGACCTTCATGGAGGAAATTGGTTCGGCTAAGATGGGTTATCGGAGTGTCTCCCAAATGGTGTTCTGGTAGTTGGGAGGAGGGCCAGGCCCAATATTTTTGGATAACACTAACTTCCTCTTGGGAGGCCTCTCTGAGGAGGCTTCTGCCTCTTTTACTCTCTCTTTTTCAACTTCTTCTTTAGAAAAGGCAGTAGGTTCATCTTGGATAGGCAAGCCGCTCGTCCCGTTGTTCTTATAAGAGGAAGAACCGAAGCTTAGGGGCTTTTTTTCTTTGTCTCCTCAGACGTCTTAGCCGAAATATGTTTGGCCTGACATATTCATTCTTGTCTTGTTGTCCTACAAGCAAAGGGGCAAGCATTAAAAAAAAACTATGATGGAAAGCAATTATCAAACAAGCGAACCGCTAACTGTTACCTTTGGTGGCCATTAGTTAAAGGGTCACGAAGAGGTTCCATTTTCCCAGAACATTTGTGAAGTACATCTTCTCTGAGGGAAACTCGTATATCGTCTTGATGATTGCCCACTCGGATGGCTTGAGTACGAACCGATCAGCTGCAGCTGCACAAGGCATGGATCAAAAACTGGAAAATAAAAGAATAGTGAGAAAATAGAAATCACTTCAGCTAAAGCTAAACTCACTATACTCATGATATTGGGTCGGCACAGTTATCTTCGGGACCACATTTCCCTCCATCGTCTGCTAGCGACCCCTAATCCAGAACCAAGACGACTTCCAGTTCTTGATGGAGGTCGGAGTCCACCAGATGAAGAAATAGTATGGGCCACAGGGGTTCATGCAGTACCACCACTTGCAGTCACTCCCCCCACTTGAGGCTTGGGGTTGAAAAAAGATTTGAAAACCGTGAGGTTGATATCCTCGCCAAGAGTGACCTCCTTCCAAAGTATGAAGGCCCCTTCTAATTGACTCCATGCATTTGGCACTAGTTAGGTGGGGGCTAAATTATACTGCCTAAGGATATACCTAAAAAAGGGATGCACGGGCAATTTCATTCTCCCACTCAGAATCTCCTCGCTAATGGTTACACACCCTTCCCTAGGAAAGCACCCATCTCCTCAGAGGTCGGAACTAGCATCTCAATATTGTTGATATCCTATACCGCTCCCTAACAGTTTCCAAATCACTCTCTTTTATGTCAGTTGCCCACAATGAGGCCCCCTACCTAATACTATAATCTATGTAACCATCTTCCATCATCCATGTACTATGAGAACCCCCCATAGCCTCCATAATCCTCTCAGTGGGGATTATGGGAAACACACCCGCCTCGACACATATCATTGCCATATCCACTCCAGAAGACCCTTCAGACGCACCTTTCTTCGAAGAAGAAGCCATTTTACGTGAATATGATGAAAAATGCTGGATACTTACACAGAATTGGGATGCGGAAGACGGAGAAAACGAAATCATTTGCCAGAAGAAAGAACGGAGGAAGTGCTAAAAAGATTTTAAAGTTTTTTCGACACTTGGAGATTCAGATTACGCAAAGTGAAAGAAAAAGAGACGAAAATGGAGTTTCTCTTGTTATATGGGTGATGGGTGAACCTAATCCGTTGGATTTTTCTCTTATTACAATTTGAATCGCACATCTACCTTTTCATCTGACATGTTGAAACCAAACGATGCTTACCTCAGTTTCATCAAAAAGGCTCGACACTTGCTCCAAGGGCCTCGCCTCGAATCATTCAGGCTCACCACAGGTTCAATTATCAAAGAGGCTCGGCACCTGCTCCAAGGGCATTGCCTCGAATCATTCAGCCTCACCACATGCTCCAATTATCAAAGAGGCTCGACATCCACTCCAAGTTTGTCTGCTAACTTGAAAGTTCATGCATTATATGAATAACCATACCTAGACTTCAGGGATTTTTGTTATGCCATGAAAAACTAAGACCCATGAAGAGGCCTAATTAGACTACATGGCGAATAGCTCGGGGCCCCATGCTTCATTCAGTGGCATAGGGTAACCCAGCTACATGCTGGTGAATCGATTCAGGTGCAAACGACCCGTTTTCCCTTACATAGAACATCTGGTTCGATCCCGTTACACGCAGAACCCACTGTAAGAGCCGGCTCAAGACGAGGTGGTGGCGAGATCTTGAATGGATCTCGCACCATATGAGTTGACAAGACAACTCACTATCATCGTCGTCGTCTTCACTCTATTTGGTCAAGTTTAAAGTACAGGCTATGCTTTATGGAGGCAATAGTGGTCTTAGCATTAAAGATTATGATTGATTGATGTATACGACAAGAGGGAGAAGTCGTTTGGATGAGGTCACGTGCACTATCATCCAATGGACTTCATTCATTTTGCCCAAGTATAAAAGTTCACACTTAGTGTCATTCAAAGGTAATTCAAATTTAGACTCTCAAAACCATATTCTTGCCCCCACACACACATTTTTACTTTTCAACCCCAAAAATGACCCCCATTTTTATATTGGAGGCTCATAATTAAAGCTTTTTCACAACCAAAACTATTTCACCAACTGGCTTGACCGTCGAAGTGCGCGCAACCAACTCGACCCCTCACGGAGAAGGCCACGTGTGACTAACGGTTTATCCAAGTGTGTAAGAACCCAACTTGTGTGGACGTGAGAGACCTTGAAATTTGTTGACCACATCACTGATACTTTTTTGGGATCAACAAATTACTTTCAACTTTTAAGAACAAGTAATTGTCCACCATATTTGCAATGTTAGCCATATTTTTTGGTTACAATCCTTCATTGATTCACTAATTTCAAGTTTATGGCAGTTGATTAACGCAGTGAAATAATTATAATAGAATGAGATAATACAGTGACATAAAATCTCTGTTGTTGAACTTATAATTCAATGTCATTTAAGTATCTCTTATCGATAATGATTGAAATTAAACCATAGTTTAGGCATTGGGCTAGTTTCGAAATCCGAACAGATTCATCGTAAAATCCTCTTTTATGCAAAAATTTGTTGAATCAAACTACGTGTACATCTCCGTTTACATAATGACTTACAAAATTTACATTGGCACCAATTCATACTATCTACTACAAAAAAGTATTTTTAATCTGTAATCCAAGGTGTAGCCATTTTCGGTATAAATTGCTTTATCCAAATTTGTTGTTGGACCTCAAGTTGCACATTTTTAAGTGTTGAACCAATAAATCCAACAACCGAAATAGATAAAGCCCTTACTAGATTTTAAATATTTGAGAATTACTTTTCTTTAATTTTATTTTTAACCACACATTTAAAAAAAATTATAATAATTTTTATAATATTTTCTTACATTTTAATCATACATTAAAATAAAATATTCCAAACAATCATTCGAAAAATATTTATAAAAGACGCAAAATTTTGAATAGAAAAAGGTGAGGGGATGCATTGTTCCAAGACAATGGTGGTTGTTTGGTATTGCAGTCCCATCATTATAATATCCACCTCCCATCATATTGCCTCACGTGATTCCTCACCTCCTAAATTGACTCAACAGTCAACACACTCTCTCTCCACTCGTAAATGATTCTTGAATTTTTTAAAATGTCAAAATAATTAATTAGTAATTACTCAACTTACCACTACTGTTTTTTCTTATTTGCAATCATATATTATTCAATAAAATAATATTACACATAAATTTAATTTTTTTTTCATATTTTATAATTATACATTCTCTATTAAATCACTATTTCAAAATGCATTTTTGAAAAAAATAGACTCAAAACATGCTTTAATTAATGAAACTGATGTATAATGGTCCTTCATCCTAATTTAATATATTCATCGTGTTTGCCAACTCAACAATTTATAGTGAATTATAGTCAGTTTTTTATGGTAGTATTAATTCAATATACTTGTTGCCGCATGTCAATGAGTAATTCTTGACATTGGGAGAATATTGAGTGCAGTATCATTCTTTAAAAATTCATTTTTTTTTCCAAATTCAATTTGATTTACATATTTTTTCAATAAATTAATTTTCATATAAGTTTAATTTTTTCTACTCTTTAATCACGCTTTCTCTCAAAAAAATTTATTATTATAGAATCTAGTATCCTTAAAATATGGCTCAAACAGAGCCTATGTAACAACAAGATACGAATTCGAGCCATGAAAAATACTTTTTTTTTTCCTTTAAATTTAAGTGAGGACTCAATTCTATAAGAATTTTTGACAAAAAATGTTACTCAAAAGTAATTTTTAAAATTCAATGATTAAGCTTTAATGACTGTTAGTTATGTCTACGCTTGGCAAATAAGTAAACCTGACAAGCTGACCTCATATTACATACATCACCAATAGATTAGTAGTAATCACAAACGACAAATAATTGTACCCACATGAATTTTTATTTATTTACTTTTTAAAACGAAAAAACATACAAAAGAAAGGTCCCCATCGAGTTCAATTGTTCGCTTGTCCCAAAATTATTAATAATAAACGTGGGTCCCAGTACAATGACACTGCAGTACCTTAATACAACCTGTAATCCACCACTCACAGGTTGGCCACCCCACCCTGCTTGTCCAATCCAAAAACATTAATGAAATTCTTTATTATTTTTATTTGACCTAGCCTGCCGCGTGCTTAAATTCTCGTTAAGAAAAAAGAATATATTAACAAGTTCGGCCAAAAAATTAAGACTTAATTCAAAAAATGATTATAAGTAAAACTTCGAATATCTTTATTCGCTTAGATACCCGCTAATTTTACTGAAAATCGACCGATTTACACACTCAAAATTATGTTTTTTACCTATTTATTTGATTTATTTTTATAAATTGCGTACGAGTCTTGACTTTCATCAAATATAAATGGGTTACTATAATATCGAATTCAATGCTAATTGACTTTATTTAGTATGTGTTTGGTGGGAATTAGAATTAGATTTTTGGTAGATTGTGATAAAAAATTTTGAAATGTGGGGTTGAAAAGCTGTAAGACTCATGAAAGATGTAGTTAAATATTGATTGTTTGATTTTGACTTATATTAAAATCTGATTTTAATACGAAACAAACATCGCCTTAAAAGTTTTTACATTTTACTGTAAAAATTGAACAAATTTCTTTGTTTAATTTTATTTTCAAAACGACAACGATCCACCACTCCACCTATGTGTGTGTATATATAAGGCTTCCCTAGTTTCTTCCAAGTTCACTTTCATACACAAAAAAGGGTAAAATAATGGGAGTTTGCAGTTCCTGTGAAGCTACGTCTGTTGCCACTGCAAAACTGATATTATACGACGGAAGATTGCAGGAATTCCCATATCCTGTAAAGGTTTCTTATGTATTACAGAGAAACCCTACGTATTTTATCTGTAATTCCGACGAAATGGATTTCAACGACGTCGCTTCAGCTGTGAGTGACGACGAGGAATTACAGCCGGGTCAACTTTACTTCGCTTTGCCGTTGAGCCGATTGAAGCAACGGCTTCAGGCGGAGGAAATGGCTGCATTGGCTGTGAAAGCCAGCTCGGCGTTGGCCAAGAGTGGTTGCAGTGAGAAGTGCGGTTGCCGGAGGCACGTCTTTGTGTTTCCAGGCGAGAATGGGCCGAAACCGCCTTCAAGGAAGGTGGGAGACGGTGGTGATACTGTGAGTAGGCGGAGTGGTGGTGGTGGGAGGAGAGGGAAGTTTGCGGCGAGGTTGAGTGCAATAACCGAGTAGGGGTATTTTGGGAAATGTAGGTCGAAAATTCATTTTGTAAATACACAGTGTAACGAGCATAATGACTGATCCCGAGTTAGTTAACAAGAATTATTGGATGGTTCGTTTATTCTTTCACATTGCCAACCATTAATAAATATGGGTTGTTTCCAGTTTTGCCCCTGTACAAGTTGATCCCGAATCCTACATATTTCACTTTGAATGCTACTATCTCGTGGCAACTTACCATTACGACTATATTCGCTACGATAATCTTAACAAAGATTAGAGTTGGGATCAATCTATTATTCTAATTCTAATTTAATTAGCGGGTTCAACTTTTTTTTTTTTTGTCCAAAATTCAATAAAATATTTCTAGCTGTTTGTCCTAGAATAATGATGTTCGATAAGGTAAGTTGAACAGAATTTAATATTATTAAAAATGAAAATGAATTGTAAATAACACTTGTGAGAGAGAAGGACTAGAGATACGTTCGACAAAGCGAGGGTCAAGGATGGAGGGAGGGTAACAGAAATGGAGCAATGGAACATTTGCTTATGCCCGTGTTTGGTGGCCTTTAATTTAAAAAAAAAAATTATGTTTTCAATAATATTTTTTGGAGAAGTTGTGGTTAAAAAATAGAGAAAAATTTTGAGAGTACGTATAGGATATTTTATAATGAAAATGTGTAGAAAAAAATGGGTATAAATAATAAATTAAAGTAAAGTAAATTAAAGGCGGGGCTACGGTTAGGTAGATTGTACTCTCAAATATATATACGAACAATCATGCTACATTGTCCACTTTCTTAACAAATAAGTTAACATAATATCACGTGACATTTTATTATTGAACTGTTTTAAATACATTTATCATTTCTATCTACCTACACATTTTTAAGGAGGATGTCAAAAATCCTCTGGCAAAATAGAATAATTCATATATGCATGGGCGACGAAGACGATTTTTTATTATATGGTTTTCACAGTATCTTTCGCGATTCTTAAGAAGAGAGATTGAAATTGATCCTGTCGCAGTATCGTCGGAGCTCCAAAATTGGCTGCTTATATTATAAAAAGGATAATACGTTGCTTTCAAGATTAGGAATTTTTTCATTGTACTTTGTGATATTTTCTGATCCTCTTAGATTATTTTTGTTATGTAATAACTATAAAATCTTTTCTTTTAATACTTTTTAATCTTTTATATATAGAAAAAATAACAAGGAATTTTTTTTATTCCCCAGTGTTTTAAAATACACGCATTTACTTTGTATGTGCTGGATGCATTTTCGAAAAGCCTCGCTTTATGGGGTATGCGCACAATAATGCAGTTAATCCATTTTGTTGACCATATATGCACTCTCAAAAGTCAAACTGTGCAAGTATTTGTGTTTAATATTGCATCACAATTAGTTTAGCAAAGCCCAGTCCGTTTTTATACTTAAAAAAGTAAATTGGTCTAAAAAAATATCAAATTAACGCAAATTACCTAAGTCCATGAACTATATACAATAATTTGTAGAGTTTTGACGTTTAAAATTGCAAACTATCGACGTCGAGCCCGAGCATCCTTCTTTTTCGATCTTTCTCTAGTTTTACTAACTGGTAATGTTAGTAATGAACAATTTTAGATTGTTGATGGTTGTGATGATGAGTGGATGCTAATAATGATATCCTACCATCTACAAGAGGTAATAGAAATTCTCGAGTTGCAATAAGGGCGTCTGATGAAGATGATTTTACATCGGATGATACGAAAGATGATTTGGATGAAGATGATTTTAAAATGAAATATGATAAAGTGTTAAAAAATTTTGTTTTATATAATTCAATATTTATGTCTAATCTAATTGTAGGAATTAATTACCAACTGATTGTATTATTTATGATTTTGAACATTATGTCTTCATTAAAAATCCGAAGAATATGTAAAAAGTTCAATTAATTGTAACATATATAATTTTGAGCAATATTTTTTCTTAAAATTTAAAGAATATATATAAGTTCAAAGAATGCATTATTTTATTTATTTTATTAATTTAGAATATTTAAAATAATAATAAGAATTTTAAAACATATAATTACGTATATGCTTCGCATATGTAAACATATTATTGTAATGCTTGATATTCGATCGAAACGTATTGCTATGCATAACGTATTTTAAAACCTTTATATTACCATAAATGCAACATATGAAGAAAATATTTAGTTACAATATAATTGTATAAATATAACAACTATCATTCTCAAACCCATTCACGTACAGCCCACATAAGAACTTTTCTCATTCAATGATCACCGTCAAAACTTGTTTTAGATAATATACTTTTACTTTTTTTAGTCTTGAAATTTTTGGTCTAACTCCTTAACAAAATTACTTATTCCAATTAAATAATTTTTAAAATTATTTTTTTACGAAAATAATTACACTTTTTAAAGTAAAACCCACTAAGATCCTGTTTCATATATTACATATTTTACGAGATCTATAATTTTTCAATCACTCACTCATTTCATTATTTTCTTTTAAACAAAATTTATAAAAAAAAATTGATTTTAAAATATACCAAACACCTTATATTATTCCCATCCATGGTTGGTGGTGTCGTTTTATAATTATGAAATCCACTTACTGTCTATTTAGAAAAATGTCACTTATACACCCGTTTGTTGATATGATTGTTAACTTTGCAAGTGTTGATAGGTATTGATCAGGTGAAAAAATTATAAAAAAATTTAAACTGCTCAATAATGTGTTATTAAATGGTAAAGTGGAAAAAATAAGGTAAATGACTATTTATATGGGTTCACCTATCAAATTTGTGATTTAGCAGAGGCGACGTCGGTTTGAGGTCCCCGCTTGATTTCCTAACATAGGCCTAGTGTCAATCATATTATGTGAGCCAGCTGCCAGAATCCAATGCTGCTGGCTTTCTGCACATAAACCCAAGCAAAATTGGTAATTTTTTATTTTTCAAAAAGCCCAAGCAACAGTAGTCAGATTTGTAATAAATTTATAACACGTTTGGATAGCGATTATAAATCATTCAATTTATATATAAAATATTAGATGTGAATAAATATGTAATATTTGTACGTCTTTCGAAAAGTATTGATAAGAATGACAGTCTATAAACATTAGCTAAATGATAAAGAATAACTTGAATATTATCTTAGAGTGTGTTTGATGCATATTAAAATGTGAGAATGCATTTTTTTGAAGTGATGTGGTCGAAAATATGTGGTCGAAAAAGAAGAAAAAATTATTAATATGATGAAAAATATTATTTTATTGAAAAATGTGTGGTTGAAAATGAGTAGAAGAACGAGAATGAAAAAAACTAGAAATGGACAACCCATACATGGTCCTGTGTGGGCTATTTCCAAACCCCCCAGATGGTGCTTGGATGGTTCGTTCTTGTTTGGAATGGTCTGTTCCAAACTTGTATGGGGAGTCTGGAAACAGACCCCGTTTGGAAGGTTCTAGATCCCCCAGAACACACAGACCTCAAGACGTCTATAAAAAATCTCGCCTTTAAAATTTGAAATGAAATGTATTTTTGTTTTATAATATTAAAAGGCCATTATGGTAATTAATTAGTAAGTTAAACTAATGTGATTATTGAAGGGTTTGACGTGGCTATTTCAAAAATGTGGCCGGAGTCTTGTTAAATGTTAAAACAATTTATAAAGTAAGTAGATAATAATGTAAAAAATTCCAAAATTACAAAAATCAACAAACAAAACTTCCAAATTTTATGTAAATTAACAAAACACCTTTCAACCCATAAAGTAAGCAATGAAACTGCCCAATATCACCGGAATTGAAAGGCTCTAAATTATTTTTTAATATTTATTTCCGATGGAGAAGTAGGATCGATCATATAATTATGACATTAGAATTTAATCCAAGCAATTGATAGAAAATGAATCAATATTTGAATTGAACTTTGAAATGATTCATGATGTGAATCATGTTATCTGGACTTAACTAAGAATGTGAGGATTGATTATGGCAAATAGCACCTTAACTAAAACGTGGGACTAGGGATCACTACATTCTATGTACAAGACTATGGTCACTAATAAATCATCATTGTCATCAAATTATTAGGTTTTTGAAGTAAAATTGTGCTCTAAAGCCAAAACCCATTTGGTTTATTTGGTGTTTATTAAGAATAATTTATTTACTATAAATAATGGCTATGGGGATATTTGTTGTACACACTGTAAAACCTCTACAAAATAAAATTTTCGGGACAACGTAAAATTATTACTTTAGAAATATTATTAGTTTATTGATGGGTTACATCAAGCCTTCCAAGTCATTTTTCAATCAACGCTACAAAAATGTGATGATGTCGACAATTTTTTTGATCATCCTAATGAAAAGAATTCCATTGGGTGTATACACCATAGAAACACACCAGACCACACACAAGCAGGTGGGGCTCGTCATTTTTTGCAATATTTAAATACACTGTGAGGGTCACCGTTTTAGTCTATTCTGGTCAATTTCTATTGCTTCTTCTTCTGTACAAATGGGAAAAGCCTAATGAAAATGATATAATGATGGAATGGTCTGCTCTCAAAGAGATATTTTAATATTGAAGATGATAATGATTTAGATACTAATAATATTTTACCAACTATTCTGCCAAAAGAGGCCTTGCTAATGGGCTAAAAGGGGAGGCTATGGATTCAAAAGAGATGTACTCTCACTCATTTATTATTTTTTAACAAAATTGTACTCCAACTTTATTGATAATGACATTTATCTTGTCTTAACTAAACAATTTAGAAAAATAAAATAAATGAGATAAATTTTATTTATAAGTATACTAATATATAAAAGATCTATATGCTATCTACATGACATGTTATATAAATGACATTCATCCATAATTTAATGAACATAACAACAAAATTAACTAGATTCAAATTTATGATTCAAATTACAAATTAATGAAAGAGCTAATTGGACCACAATTTGACTCAATTCTTCAATTTTAAATTTGGGGTGTGTTTGATAGGGTAATATTTTTCATGGAAAATGGAAAATATTTTCCAACTTCTACTTTTTGCATGTTTGATAGCATTTTTTTCTAGGGAATTTGATTTCTTGGTTGAGGCCCCCATGTGCCAATTTCCTTGATTTTCCAGTTTTTTTTTTGTCAATTAGAAAAAATTCTATCAACAATGGTAAAAAATTTTTCCATTTCATAGATAATTTTCATGCAAAACAAAGCCAAACGAATGATATTCTGTATGGTAAATTTTCTTTTTAATTTTTTTT
>CAIGRP010001755.1:0-15317 GCA_903798385.1 Fraxinus cuspidata
AGTATCAGATAGATGAAGAAAAGTAGAACTCCAGGCAATCTCATCTAACTCTTGTCTCCTATAAACACTAAACTCAGCAGGCCAAGTATCATCAATAGCAATAGCACATCTCTGTTGTAACAACAAAGCCCACATTTTTGACACCACAGGCTAAAATTCCCGGTCCCTCTCCAAATCTCTACATCAAACATATGTGTAGTAGTCATGATCACAAACAAATTCACAAAGTATTCAAGTTTATGTTTCACACAAAGTGCAACAATATATACAGTGTAACAAAATGTAATAACAGAACTAGTAATATGATCGGCAAACAAAGATTTACACAAAATTTTCAGTTTGACAGGTTTAAGGAGTGATGACCCTTTTGATCATTTACTCCCTCAGATTCCCAGATCCTCAATTAGATCTTGGACACATGATAGCAAAGGAGAGCCAATTACCTTAATAACCAAGTCAAAAAAACAGATAATGCAATGAATAATTTGAAGCAAGAAACAAGTAGAGTTAAGAGAACTATACTAGAGCTGAAACCTCAAAGTTTCAGAGAAGGAGTATGAAAAAAATACTGGAATCGAATCAGTTTACCACAATTGAATACCAAGAACCAACGAGTCACAGCAACTCAGTGTGATTAGGAAAGAGTCGGGATAACTCAGTAAGAATCGAAGTGAGTCAGCTCAACTCACAGTAACTCAGAACGAGTTCACACAGAACCTCAACTCAGTGACAAGTTACAACCAAAATACCAAAAAATCAGCAAAAAGAATAAGATCTCAAGAAGCCAGAACCCCCAAAAACGTTTTTCACACAGAAAAACACATATCAAGAAAACTCGATAGTCAGTCACACAGTTCAGAAGGTTTTCGAAGAAGAGATCCAATCAACAATTGGATTAAAGAGCAAATGAAACAAACAGTTTCAGAAAACCACAATTTTAATCAAGATTTTGAAAAAATCATGTAGATTTGCAAAGGCGATTTTGACAAAAAGAACCCTAATCTCCCATAAAAGGAAGCTCTGATACCACTTGTTGGTCCAGAATCAACGTTTTGTAACAATAAACTCAAAATCGCAGAATCATAAAATGAGAACACGAAGAATTTTTCACCCCTTTTGGAACCCGAATGTTCAGCTAAATAGCCTACTCACCCATTGAGCATCTACAAGTAGAATAAGCTCGACTCCACTAAGGAAATCACAAAGTTCAGAGTTACAAATGTATGAAGAAGATTTCTTCAATATTTTCTTTAGCCTCTCATATACACGTTTTCACTCTACTATACTAACATATACACAATACACTCAAGAATATCAAAAATCACAAAGTTCAGCTTTACAAATGTATGAAGAAATCTTCGATTTCTTCAATGTTCTCTCTAGCCTCTCATATAGAAGTTTTCACTCCACTATACTAGCATATACACAATATTCTCAAGAATATCACTAAGATATTACAAAGATCACAACTAAAGGATCTCAAGAATCAAAACCAGAGAGAAAACCACTCGAGAGAGAACACAAGGAGAGAAAACCCTAGAATGTGAAGAACTTCACCAAACGAAGAATTTAGAGGGTGATAAAACAACCCTTCAATTCACTTAATCCAACGGTCCAAGATGTGCCAAATGTAAGACCAAAGATTACACCACTTAAAAGCAGCAAACCGGTTGGCCCAAGTAACAAAGTATTATAACAGAACAGGGCCATCAAAATAGAGAAGCCCAAGTATTAGAATAGAGAGGCAGCTCATATCCAACAAATATAATAGATTGTAGTGTTTTAATAATGACTAGTATATATAATTAAGAACTTTTATCCATTATGTAAAAGGGGAACGGATCCTATAAACTGTGTAAAACAGTTCATAGAAATAATTAATGTAGTAGATTTTTGACTGATGTAATTTCCTTTATCTTAAGTAACAAATTTTAATTATGAGTTAAAATAGCTAATTTTGACGAACTAGATGAAACAAACTTTTTTTTTGTATATATACTTTGTCTATAAATGAAAGAAAAAATAAAGAGTTCTCACAAGTTGTGGTATCGACGCGACCTAGGCTTTGAAGTTCTATAGACCACCCAACTTAGCTAGAGAAAGTCAGGAGATGTTTCATCCCTCAAGTGAGTTATCAGATTTTCACTCCTCATCAAGCTTCCTAATGATTTCATCTAATTTATTCGAGTAAGATCCTCTGCTTGAATTTCCAGATATGAAATTTGAATCTTCTTCTCGAGCTTTATCTTTATCTTTCTTAGATACCAACACCCCCTCAACCAAATGATATTGTAACTTATGGTAAAACGAGCTATGTAACTACTAGGAAGGGGAGGTTTAGAAGGTGGAAAACCTAAATCGATCAAACGGCAATCAAGTAAATCACTGATGGCCATACCAAAGGGTAGAACCTTGCCAGGGTTTAGAGACGTCATTATATTCTTCATAATTAGGTGACAAATTTGGAAGATCATTTCTCATTATCTACCACATAATCTATAGATCCTTGTCATACAAAGCATTATGGTGACTTATGCACAGATTTATCACAGTAACAGTTATCATATTTAGAAGCCTATTCAAAGGAGGAAGTTTTGCAGCATTAGTTGAAATGCTAATCATAGGACTTTCAAAAACCATATTACATTCTTCCAATCTGTTGTAATTTGTCTCCTCGAAAAATATGGCACTTTTATTAAAAATGTGAATTAACATACCCAAGATATCCTTAGAAATGATGATAAATTTGCTACGTCTAAACGTCACAAACTGATGAGTATGATGTTGAGTAGTAGGTATACCATTCTCTCCATACACACGAGTGTCACCATTAGAATAAAATTTATTAACTTGATCAACGTAACAGCCACGGTTGAATTTTAGAAAAGATAGCCAACTGATGGCAGCAAATCTCTCCTCATAACGAAAAACCAACGTTATAAAGATATGAAAAATCAATAAAAAATTTGGAATTTTCTTGAATTGCAAAGAGTTGAAAATTTTGTTGAATAGGAACTGGTTTTCTGTTGCTCATTACTCTCTTCCTCTTCAATGCTACAGTTTTTAATGAGCATGGGAGCTGCAAGGACATGGTAGCATTTTGCAAACTATATTGAAACAAGTATATTTTTGCCACTGCTACAAATCAGAAAATGGTAGAATTCATTCACCTTCGCCAATCATCTATGACGATTGGAGAATACATAAAGAAGTTTGATGAGTTGTCACGATTTTGGACAACATATGGTGTCAACTGAGGCACTAAAAATCGACCAGTTCTTGGAAAGATTACGACCATAACTAAGAAGGGACGTACAAATGGTCGGAATTGAAGGAACCACCTTTGCTAACATAGTCGGTCGAGCTCTTACATACAAAATAGCTAAAAAAAAATTATACGAGCACGAGAGTTTCAAAAACAAAATTTTATGGAAACCAATACCAAAGCAAGTCTAATAGGTCCAAAGGAATAACATCTTTTATCCGGATCAACTTCTAAGCGTGGCAACGGGCGTAATGATACTAAATTTAACAAAAAGGGAAAGTTTGAACGACAGATCAATATACGCCCGATGTGCCCATCTTGTGGAAAGGATCACAGAGGAAAGTACTTTAAAGCATCGGGCCTTTGCTACTCTTGCAGACAAAAGGGACATATTACTAAAGACTGCCCAAACAAAACAAACAATTCAAAATCACCAACTACTGCTAGAGTATTTACTATAATGGCAGAAAAGACAAATATCTCGGGAGAAGTACAAGTTGGAGGTAAGCAAGCTTACACTCTTTCTGATTCTGGAGCCACATTCTTTTGCACCCAAACACCTTATTTCTACCACAACTTTATCATCAGTCATCTTTTATGATGACATTGAAGCCTGAATACCGTCCGGAATAATCCAAAAGACAAATGGAGTTGTCCTAAATGTTCTAGTTATGTTGGGTGGTCGAAATCTCTCTACCAATCTAATCCTTTGAGATCTACAATATTATGATGTTATCCTTGGGATGGATTGCTTATCCAACCATCAAGTAATTATCAATTGTAGAGAGGAACATACGAACACAAGGGATAAAACCTATCTCTTTTAAGAGTTACACTAAACATTGTCTAATTTCAGCCACTAAAGGACGACAGCTCCTTAAAAAAAAAAAAGGAATGATGCTTACTTTGTCATCCTTAAACCAACTAAATGCTGATAAATCTACCTCAATCGAAACTTTTCAGATAGTAAAAGACATTTTTGATATATTTCTTAACGACTTGCCAGTGCTTCCAACTGACAGAGAAATAGAATTCACATTTGATTTAATCCATGTAGCTCAACCAATAGCAAAAGCTTGATACTTTATGGCTCAAATCGAATTAAAAGAATTGAAAACTCAACTACAAGAAATATTTGATAAAGGTTTTATCCAACCTAATTTTTCTCCTAGGGGAGCACCAGTCATATTCATCAAAAAGAAGGACGAATCCATGCGACTATATATAGATTATCGAGAATTCAACAAAGTAACCATCAAGAATAAGTACCCACTACCCAGGATAGAAGACCTTTTTGACCAGTTGTAAGGAGTAGCAATTTTCTCAAAAAATTTATCTAAGATCAGGTATCATCAATTGAGAAAAAAAAAAAGAGAAACATGTCCCCATTACCCCTTTTAACCAAGATATGGTCACTACGAGTTCCTTGTGATGGCGTTTGGAGTAACAAACGCACCTGCAACATTCATGGATTTAATAAATCAAGTTTTTAAGCAAAATTTGGACAAGTTTGTCATTGTGTTCATCGATGACATACTTGTATATTTTGAAAGTAAAGCAAAATAAGAACATCGTCTAAAGAAGGTGCTACAAAAGCTAAGAGATGAGAAGTTGTATGTAAACTTGTCCAAGTGTGAAATTTGGCTAAAAAAGTAAACTTCTTAGGCCATGTAGTAGTGAAGGACGGAATATCCGTTGATCCAAGCAAAGTAGAATCTATGATTAATTGGCCATAACCCACCAACGCCACTGAGACTCGAATTTTTCTTGGACTGGTGGGATATTATTGAAGTTTTGTAAAAGGATTTTCTGAGACTGCCTCTTCCCTTACTCAACTAACTAGGAAGAATGCCTCGTTCAAATAGACAAAAGAATGTGAAAGGTGTTTTCAAGAGCTGAAGAAGAGATTGATCATGACACCAATCCTAACAATTCTATTCGGTACGGGAGGTTTTGTAATCTATAGTGACGCATTGAAAATGGACTTGGTTGCGTACTTATAGAACATGGAAATGTAATTGCTTATGCAACGTGACAATTAAAACAATATGAGATGAATTATCCAACACATGATCTTGAATTAGTAGCAATATTCTTTGCCCTTAAAATATAGAGATTTTACTTATACAATGAAAGATGTGAAATCTTCATTGATTATAAGTTGGATAATTGGTCAATCTCAATATATATTGTACACCACATATTTATAATCAAAGAATCCCCCAACGCACTAGGAGAATATAATACAATAAAGAGTTTAGTATAAGGTGAAGTTCTATTACAATATGTAAAATCAATAATGGAGTATTTGAATTGAAATAGAAGAGAAAAACTACCAAAATCAAGAAACCTTCCCTTTACTGTCTTTTACTTCTTCGAGACTTTTCCAATACAAACAATCAACTCAAAATATACGTCTAAAATAGAATTCAAGTAACACCAAAATTCTAATGCAATAAAACTCTACCAAATTTGCTCAAATTATCACTACGACCAATCCTATCACAATCAACTCCATCTCATTCAACGGTTATCAAACCATAAACAACCAAATCAGCTTTGTCGAACCTCCTCTAAGTTATAATATCTCTTTTCTTCAATTTAGTGAGGGTTGCATCAAACTCAATCCTTACGTTGCTTTTCCTTCAGCGTCCAAACCAAAAATTTGCCATAACAAAAATCATGTGTTGTGATTCAAAAACGAAATATCAAACTTCATATTTGACATCCCGAAATAATTAAACTTCGTTCTAATATGAAACCAAATTGTCTCTCCCAAGAACTGCCGAACCTTGGGTCTGATACTACTTGTTAGAATATCGATGAAAGCTCTAATACCACTTGTTAGAAACTGAGCAAATTGTTATGAATATTAGAGATGAGATATAGGCAATATGGAAATAACAATCACAAGAACATAAGATTTACGTGAAAATCCAAGACGAGAAAAACCAATGGGTAGAGGCGAAGAATTCACTAACAATCAATAATGAAGGATTACAAAGAATCTCTATGGACTAAACTAATAAGATAGACAATTGGTCAATCTCAATATGTGTTGTATACCACATATTTATAATAAAAGAATCCGTAACAAACACTAGGAGAATATAATATAATAAAAAGTCTAATATAAGGTAAGTCATATTATAATAGGTAAAACTAATAATAGAGTATTTAAGTTGAAACAAGATAGAGAAACAGCCAAAAGCGAGAAACATTCTCCTTGTCGTCTCTTATTTCTCCAGTACTCTTCCAATACAAATAACCAATTCCAAATATACCTCCAAAATAGAATTCGGGTCATATCGAAATTCTAACAAGAAAGATAGAAGCAAAACCTAGCAAGCTAAAGGAAGAAATCTAGAAGTTCAATCTAGAATTATTATCACCAGGTGATGCTCAAATTTTGGCATTAATCTTTCAACAAACACTCAGAGAACACATTCAAGGACAACAAAAAGGCAAAAATACTACCTCAAAACCAAACCAAAACAAAATAAGCCGAAGGAGGAATTACGGAGTGCGAGTTCTCAACTGAAGGTGAGCTCAATTATAAAAGGAGATTATATGTTTCGAAAAATCCCGAAATTAGTGAAGAAGTCCTAGTAGAAGCGAACAATATTCCTTACTCCATCCGTTCAGGCTCAACAAAAATGTACCATGAGATAAAGACTCTTTATTTGTGGCCTGGCATGAAGAAAGTGATAGCAAAATATGTTAGTAAATGTTTAATTTGTCAGCAGGTAAAAGCTGAGCATCAGAAACCAGCAGGATTACCTCAGCCCTTGCTAATACCTGAAAGGAAATTGGAAAAGATCTCTGTTGACCTTGTCACTAGCCTACCTCAAACCACAAACAATCATGATGCAATTGGGTGATTGCTGATTATCTTACTAATTCGGCTCACTATTTATCAATATGAATGACATATCATATGGAATAATTTATCTTTTTGTAATATATAAGAAATCGTTAGAGTTCATGGAGTACCCGTGTCTATCATCTCTATCGAGACTCGAGATTTCTATTTAACTTTTGGAAAACTCTGCATAAGTGATGAGGATCGACCGCATTTCATTCCCAGATTGACGGACAATCAGAACGCACCATTCAACACTTAAAGACATGCTTCACACTTGTGTTTTGTAACTTCAGGATAGTTGGAATAAATATTTCCCCTGATCGAATTTTACAACAATATATACCACTCATCCATTGAATATTGTGGTACTATTCATGGTTTATTATGATCAAAATATATTTTAGAGGTAAAACTGTTGGTCACACGATGATGAAATTTGCTTAAAGTGAAAGGGCTCTGATGAATATGACAAGCTTACGTAAGTGGCCGAATGAAAGAAATAAAAGTGTTGGCCTAATAAAAAGAATGAACAAGTGCTTTGGGCATACTAAGATGTTAAAAAATGTGAATCATATGTATAATTAGAGTATTCACACGAGCACATCTCCATTCACTAGACTATAAAAGTTCATTTGTTTCCTTTCAATTTTTTTTTTAGATAAATATGAGACTGGAATATATCATAACAACTTTCCAGGAATGGATCATTCTTCTGGACCGGCTCGAGGCACGTTGGGGCACTGTGAGAAGCCTGTGGTCTCATATCATGTAAATATCAAGATATTGCAAGTGGGAGATGACAACGAGCCAAGCACACATTTATGACTCTCATAACATGGTTCTAAAAGGTTTTCACACTGATTTTGAATATAACGAGTTTTAGTGTCTTAATAATGACTAGTATATAACTAAGAACATATATATATATATATAATTAAAAGATAAGGTAAACAAAGAACTATAGTGGGCACTTTTATCAAAAGAAAATGATGTAAAAAGGGAATGGATCCTATAAACTGCTTAAAACATTTTGTAAAAATAACGGAGTAGACTTTTAACTAATATATATTTTTCTTTATTTTAAGTTAAGTAACAAATTTTAAGTATGAGTTAAAATAACTAATTTTGACGAACTACGTCAGACAAACGTTTATATATATATAGGCTATAAACGAGGAAAAAAAAAAGAAAGAAAGAGTGCTCGCATACCGTCTTTATACCATAAGTTCACCATAAACTTAACGGTTACTTTTTTTATTAGTATTTTTCACCCTCAACAATAACTTTTTACAGAATCTCGGCTACTACTTTGATTAATAAATCGTTAGCGATTTTTACCATACCTAGACTATTTTGATGGTGCATGTAAATATAGAATAACTAGATAAATTATTTTATGGCTAATACAAATGATTACTAGGAAGTGAAACTAAAACTTGTCTCGATCAATGAGTTGATTCCACATTGAATAGCACACGAATCATTTGATTATGTCTCGATCAATGAGTTGATTCCACAGTGAATAGCACACGAATCATTTGATTATTAATTTAAATATCCTTCGTAAACAATACTCCCAATATTTGGTATTTCAAAGCTGAAAGTGAAAAATAATACTATAAAAATATGTATTGAGAATATACCTACCTACAGTAATTGAGCACGGGAGCACAAACAAGCATGCATGATTAGGAATTTTATGTTAATTACTTTCTTAACTTGTGATATTAATAATCCAGGTTTGCATTCCAAGGAGTTGGCATACTTTACCATGTGTTTTGAACATATATTATACATGGTAAGAAGTGTATAGTAAAAATATGTTATGCATGCAAGTCCATCTAGGGGGTGTAAAATAGGTAGGTTCCAGTCGCTTGGCTTGCCAATCATCAAGCTGGACTTGGTCCGTCACGCGAGCCTGCTTGCACTCACTTGTGATGCGAGTCGAGTGCTTGTTGACTCGCTTCACTGGAGTGTGGCTCTGTATGCAAGCTGATGAGCAACTCATACGAATATTTTGTTGCTTAGCTCAAATGCATCAGTCAGCTGGACTTGCAACTCAGCTTACCCCCCACTTTCCAACCCTATGTCCAACTAGTTCAAAGTGTACAAAATTGAGTATATTATTTGTTGTTACGGCATGCACTGATAGAAGACTAATAAAACAAACTTTATTTTGATATAGTTAAAATTCATATGAATATTTTTCGTCACTCTGCTCAGTACATTGTTTTGAAAAACGAATCATTTGTGACAAAGTTCATTTTTATGTTGATTGTACACTTACCAAACTTTCATCTTTATCGTATTAAAAAATAACATACGTGGAATTCAATACCCCTATCGACGTCAAAAGCTATAACAGTTGATATGGTTTAATACATAACTCAAGTAACTCCAAAATTTTAGAACGTAATTTCCTTTAACAGATGAAAAATCGAAACCCAATTGATCCTAAAACAACTTTTCCATTTATTTGTACAATTGGAATTTAAAATATAAGAGACATTTTGTAACTTTTATTGGATATGGCTTACGTCATGGTGAAGCATTCCGTGTGAGTTTATCGAGGTTCCTCTAAAATAAATGAATGTTCTTTTGATTTATTAAACTCAATTAAACAAAAGTTGTACCCATCACCTATATCATGGTTTAATACACACGGTGTAGAGTTGAAACCATGCGTGTTTTCAAATTTATTATAAAATTCTGTATTACATGTTGAGAGTTTCAGCTTTCATCAATATCATCGAAAAGTAAAAAGTGAAGGGCATAAAATGTCCTTAAAACACATGATTATCGAGTTATAGGAGATTCGCACATTTGAAATGTTAAATCATATTTAAAGTATTTTAGTGAATTTTAATAATTTTTGATAACAATGGTAACGATTGTGTTACGCCTCTTCTAATAAGACTTCAATTCACGACTACATGAAAGCCAATTAGCAAGCTCTATCAATCTCGCGCTCCACACTACTGTCCTACCTAGTCGAGCTGAGGCCTTGTATAATGTAGTCGAAGATCAATATTACCACCGTCAAAGTACCATGTAAAGGTTGATCTTCCATAGCTCGAAGATGCTATAATCTGCTGCAAAAGTGATCTGAGGCAATTAGCCTCTTTATTGATAGAAAACATTTCCCATTTAACCTCTTTCAAAAGATCTTTCATACAAAATCTTTCTTTAATTGATTAATGTGACATTTCTGCAACAAATACTTAAACTGTCAACTCGTCAATTTACTTTTCGGATGTCACGCATGGGCTCTATGGTGGCTAATTTTTTTAGAAATATTAAATGCCACTCGGCCTGTTATTGATGGAATGAAACCTAGAAGTCTCCTCGGCCATGAGGATGAGATCAAGTGTCTTTTCATACAATGAGGAGACAATTAGCCTCTTTCGTACAAGATCTTCTTATGGATTAATGGATGTGTTACCTCTACAGCAGATGCCTAAACGAATAACTTGTCAGTCTACTTTCCATATGTCAAACCTAGGCTTTAGAAGGCTACTTTTCCAAAAAAAAAATTAAATGACACTTAGCCTTTGATTGATGGAGAAACACCTATGAGAAAACGCCTCCACCATCAAGATGAGACCATGTGTCTTTTCATCTATTGGTGATCATTCATCATTTTTTACTATAAAAACTCTTAATTAGTGCAATTTGAAGGTAATTCAATTTTAACATAGCTCAGGTATTTTGGTCATTCTAAATCTATATATACCCATACAATTGACTGACTTGACAGGTGTAGTGCACCCATTAGCCTTTTCTAACTTCAGAGAAGACCATGTGTTTCTTACGATTTGTCCAAGTGTGTATGAGCTTATCTATGTGGACATGAGTGGAGCAGGGATCTGTTGGCCACGTCATTCGTCTAGAAATCGAGATCAACATATTAGCCTTGGCTTTTCTCAACTTTCCTCCAAACTTGAAGAGTCCACAGCCGCTCTGTGAGCTCATTATTTATTTTTTGAATATCGCAAATAAGTCTTGAGTCGCGATGCCTATTCCCAAGTCGAACCACACAAGCATTATTGGCCTCTAAGAGGTCCCCAGATTCGTAAAAGGCAACGTGGTTCTGCCACCTCTCCATCCAATACTTGTTATGGACTGCTGTAGCTTCGAAGTCTCTGAAAGCAGCATGTCCAATACCTCTACTACCATCTTTTATGTGTTGTCCCCAAGAAATTTTGGTCCTTATTCGCAAAAAGAGAATAGACAGACTTCTGGCCTCAGGATGGAAGAGGTGAATTCTACTTTAATTTTTCTTCAATGGCCTAGATAGGAAAAAAAGTTACCTTTGAAGTCACTCTTACCCTTGATAGGATTTTTAAGTTTCTCGTCGAAAATCAATAAATGTCACTATTTCTTCGGAAAATCAAAGAAGCAGAGTAAGGTTACATTTTCAAATTTTTTGCAAAGTGAAAATTTGCAAAATGAGAGGATCCCTTTTATAAGTAGAGGTGACAAACTTCAGTCATTGGATAAAATCAAGATTGATCCCGACCAGCCTTTCATCAACTAATCTGAGCCATTAAAATGAAAGGTTATACCTAATCAAAAGCCAAGATGAAACGATGCATCACAAACATGCATTTGGTCACGTGAACTCAAGCTCATACAATCATAAGTCATGATTAACATTAAAGACCTAGGAGATGCATGTCTTGAACGACTCCTTAATTGGTTTTTTGGAAAACACGCTAAAGCTTTAAATCATTGGCAGGTAACCCAAAAATGTATTTCCAGCTCAGAGGTTCATTCACATCCCCTACAATGTTCTATTTCTCTTGTCACCTCATTCTCTATGCTGGGACCTTGCCTCTGCATCACAGCTTCATAAAGTTGTCTATCATTCAAAGCATCGTCCTCTATGCTAGGAACTCTCCTATGCTAAGAACTCTTCTTTGCATACAGCTTCGACAAGTTGCCTATTTTTCATAATATCATCCTTTATGCTAGGACCCCACTCTACATTACAACTTCATCAAGTTGCCTATCTTTTAGAGCATTGTCCTCTATGCTAGCACCTTGCCATTGTCATTGGCATAGCTGCTCCACAAATTATTTACTTCTATACTTTACATTGTATATACATATATATATCATTGCCTTGACTTGGGGGATTATTATGTTGCGTTCAAGTGCACAACTAAACAAGCAACCACCTAGCAAAAAGAAGGCAAAACACTCTATGCCAGAGCATTACTTCGGCAATGGATCACCCCACAACTTTATGATTTGCTCAAACCAAAAGTCACAATTTATATAAATACATATGTACATGAACTTTGGGAAATATTGTTACGCTTCTTCTAATGAGGCTCCAAATCATGGTCACTTGGCTACAAGTTAACAAGCTCAATTAAGCACACACTCCACATCATTGTCCTACCAGGTCGAGCTGAGACCATATATAATGTAGTCAAAGTGATGCATCACCTTCGCCGAGGTGTCACATAGATGCTGACCCTTCATAGTCTAGGGGAGGTGTTATAACCTGCTGCTGAAGTGATTTGCTAGAAAACGTTTCCCACTTTACCTTTTTCCAAGAGATATTTCATACAAGACTTCTTATGATTGATTAGTGTGACGTCTCTACAGCAGACGCCTAAATAATATACCTGTTAGTCTACTTTTCAGAGGTCAATCCTAGGCTCTGGGGTGACTACTTTGTAGAAACATTAAATGTGACTCGCCCCATGATTGAAAGAGTGACACATATGAATTGGCTGGCTTAACCATAGGAGTGCACACGATCGCCTCTTCCACCTTCGAAGAATACCACATGTTCATAACGATTTGTTCAAATGTGGAGGAACTTATATACGTAGACGTGAGTAGAGTGTGGATCTGTTCTCCACGTCATCCGTGAAGACATCAAGGTCAACAGATTGTATGGTCCTATATCTCTCTAAACTTGTATTTTATTTTAATTATATCTATGTTCCATGATTTGATTAAGAAAATAAATTTAAATGCCTCATCTCAATCAAATATGACTTACGAGATCATTTTAGCAACAATTCTAGAAAACTATTTTCTATATTATAGATGGATTATAGATATTTTTGGTCTCTAATTTCAGATTGATAAAACATGGCCAAATTTACACTCTATCGATTCTCAAATTTTTTTTTTTTCCCCTTCTTGTTAACAAGTGTTTTTAGGTAGAAAATTATTCGGCAACTTCCTTCCAACTTCAACGTCGGTTATGGTTTATGTTGGGAAATGTTCAAGTATAATGGAGAAAAGATTATATATTTTCGTTTAATTTTTCAATTTGAAACACTAATTTAAGAGCATAATTAGCCCATATTTGATAATCATTATTGACAAAAAATTGATATTTTGGATAGTGATTTTTTGGAGAATTGTGGTTAAAAAGTAGATTTTTTTTTTTTTGATTTACGTAAAAATATTTTATTGTGTAAATATTTGGTTGAAAATAACTATGAAAATTAAATAATTTTGTCTTAAAGAGAGACAAACATGAGCTTAGTTAGTGCTAGAAAATGTCAACATTTTATTATTCAATGAAAATAATTAATAATATATTTGACAGTAATTGACCTGCCGATTAAATCATCGTGTCACTGGTTGAACCTCTGACCCGTTGACCAGCTGCATTATGAGGATCAATGTTTGAGTCGAGTCTGACAATTATGAGCATAATAGATATAACAAAATGCATCCCCTTCATCCCATCCCTCATTGCGGAGAATGATGATTTTTTGATTAGTTGGAAAATCGAGACAAAGACAAGATTTATCAAGTATATATAGAGAATTAATCTATTTGTATAATCATGCATGACAATTATAGTTGACATTTGGTTTGTCAAAAATTTAGATTATTGATTTTAAAAATAATTTTTAAAATGAATAAGTTTAATGTTGCGAAGTGTGAATTGTTAATTTAAATTATCAAATAAAATTGTACAAATAACGTGATTGATAGGTAGAATTCACGTCTCCAAGTACGCCAAATGAAGAGGACCATGAATTTTTGCTTCATGAGAGTAGTACTCTCTGACAACCTCGTTATAAGGTTTAGCCGGCTTTAGCCCTTCGCTAATGGAATATATTTAGCAACTTTTATCTTTTCCAAACTTCAATATATGGAAACTGCCAAAAACAAAAAAACAAAAAATAAAAAGTTCCATTCATCCCTCAGGTGTTGCTTTGCAGAGAAGAGATAAAAAGGGTGCAGTGTTTTGTCCATTTGACAGCATATGAATAGAGCTGACAATTCTCTGCTGCATTTGTCGGGTACTCGGGTGTGAGTTAGTCAGGGATAAAAACGTCGCACAGCACGCGGAGGTGACCCGGTACTCCTCACGTCAACTCACTCAACATCTCCAACCCCAACCCCTACCACCACTACCATCCCTGTCACCTTTCCCTTTTTTGCCTGCTTTTTAGCATGACATCCCTTTTAGAGGACTCAATTAATAAAAAACATCCCATTAAACAGGTCCGAAAAAATAATATTTTAGTTAGGGGTTAAACCGGTCACCTTACTTTATCCTTGATAACATCGATCATTCAATTTTATTTTATTTCACCATGATTATCTAACTTTATACTCAGTGTCATCATGACCACTCAATTTTATATTTAGTGTCACTATTACCACCCAATTTGATTTTATTTCACCATAATCATTTAATTTCATATGACTTTTCACCATGACCACTTGAAATTATATGATATTTCAACATGGCCAATCAGCTTCTTTTCACCATTTTCATTAATTTTAAAAGGGGTAAAACGGTAACTTTGCATTATATACATATATAATAAATTTAAATAAAAACTTAATTTTTTTAAAAAAAATGTTACTTAAAAAATTAAAATAAAATAAAAACTTATTTTAAAATAAAAGTTTTTAAACTTTTTAAAAGAACTTTTATTTTTATTTTTATTTTTTAAAAATTTATTATTATATATATATAATACAAAGTTATCGTTTTACCCATTTTAAAATTAGTGAAAATAGTGAAAAGAAATTGGACGGTCATAGTGAAATATTATATGAAACTATGTGACCATGGTGAAACATTGTATGAAATTGTGTGGTTAAGGTGAAATAAAATCAAATTGAATTACTATGGTGACACTAAATATAAAGTTGAATGACCATAGTTCAACAAAATCAAATTGGGTGATCATG